>CANNZV010001840.1:142663-269605 GCA_947561585.1 Caprella mutica | reverse complement strand
GTACAAACATGTATTTAGTGCTAATAGTACAAGCATGTATTTAGTGCTAATTTTTTTGTCTCTGAAGACAGTATGAACTCTAAGAGTAGCTGACTTTTTTTGTTTTGCATGTTTTTCTACTGCTCTAAAAATGAATATAGTTCTAATATTTTGTAAATTGTACTGGACTGAATGGACTTTGTTCTACACAAGAAATTACAGATTATTCTCAACAACCTTGCAAGATTTTCTTAGATAGAGTATTTTAAATGTTCAAACTATTTTTAAACAATATAATATTTACGTTACACCTCATCCCTCCGATTAGGAAATTATTTAATGCTGATAATCAAGGAGATGCGAAGTAGTTTTTCTACGTTCTCGAGCTTGTCACTTTAATATTTCTAATAGAACACCCCAATATAATGGAGATGACTAAATCTTTTTACATACACACTAACCTATATCTGACTAACTAGGTAAACATGTAAGGAAAATAGAAGGTAAGAGTACCATCAGTTCAATTTGTTTAGTGTACTATCGGAAAATAAATATCTTTATTCAGGGTAATTAATTCAAGTCTAATTAGCATTCTTTTCTAAATTATTGAAATTAGGAAAATATGAACTAAATGAACTGTAATATTTCTTTGATATGTTATCCCATGAGGCCTTTTAATGGACTGTGTGTGCCAACGCATAAGACACTGAAGGCAGAGGTAGAAACTTAACAAAGTGCATTGAGTTATTAGTAGTTAATGTAATGGAAATGGAATGCACTGGCAAATGCATCTAATGGATAAGAGTGAAGTTAGAAGTTTATTAGAGGTATAGGGGCGTAGGGCTTGCAACCGGCAACACGCCGCTAAAAATAGAGTGGGGCCAGTGACATGGGAGAAGGGGGGTTGGGAGAAGGGGGGTTTAGGGGTGTGGGAGGTTATGCTAAATGGTTTAATTAGTCCAAAGTTTCACTAATAATCCTAGTTAGATATTCGAATGATCCAGCATCAACTACGTATCATCATTTACAATTTATATACAACACGTTTTAAGATATTAAAATTTAAATGCAACTTCTTAAGAGCTATTAAATATGTCTTATTGATTATGTTTAACTTAAATGGTAAATAAGTAGGTATCTGCATTAATTAATTTCACTGCATTAAAATGCTGGATTTATTCATATTTATTTCAGATCTCATAAAGTAATTCGTTGTGTTATATTAATATCAAAAATCTTACCGCAATTAGGTATTCTGATATATTTTAAGCACAAATAATTGCAATCTAAAGATGCGATAAAAAATTGTTCTCACTTACCTAAAATATTAACAAGTGAAATTTAGGGTAAAAACCATAAATAAAACAATTTTTCATATTTGTGAAGGAATCTTTTCTGTTTGCTGGGCGCAGTTGAAAATGAAATAGTAACAATATAATTATTGTAACAATTTCTTTGAACAAATCGGCATTAAAAATTTATTTAGAAAAGTTACACTTTCGATTTTCACTTCATGTCGTGGACATTTTTGCAATTCTTCTTCTTTGTTATTATGCCATTTTCTGTAGGAATGTAGCCTAATTGTTTTTCATCCGAATCCAGGTTTCTCCAAATCCACTTCAGATTACAATCTTCGTCCGTCTTCGTAGAGGTCATTAAATAACAACGCTTATCCACGATAGAAATATATTTGCATTATCTGCATTATATTTCAAATGCACCCAGCAAACGGAAAATGTCCTTGTAAAGCTTACTGTGGATTATGAATGTCTATTTCACAAAATGATTTGCATGACTTTATTGATTTATCATATAATTCCAGGTTAATTCTTTCACATTCGCAATTTTATAATAAATAGTTGATAACTGGTTTATTTTATTTTCCTTTAAAATATTATTACCTAGAGTGATCCTCTAATTCCTTCTACTCCACATCCTCTAATTCTATCTACTCCACATCCTCTAATTCTATCTACTCCACATCCTCTAATTCTATCTACTCCACATCCTCTAATTCTATCTACTCCACATCCTCTAATTCTATCTACTCCACATCCTCTAATTCTATCTACTCCACATCCTCTAATTCTATCTACTCTACATCCTCTAATTCTATCTACTCCACATCCTCTAATTCTATCTACTCCACATCCTCTAATTCTATCTACTCTACATCCTCTAATTCTTTCTACTCCACATCCTCTAATTCTATCTACTCCACATCCTCTAATTCCATCTACTCCACATCCTCTAATTCTATCTACTCCACATCCTCTAATTCTATCTACTCCACATCCTCTAATTCTATCTACTCCACATCCTCTAATTCTATCTACTCCACATCCTCTAATTCTATCTACTCCACATCCTCTAATTCTATCTACTCCACATCCTCTAATTCTATCTACTCCACATCCTCTAATTCTATCTACTCTACATCCTCTAATTCTATCTACTCCACATCCTCTAATTCTATCTACTCCACATCCTCTAATTCTATCTACTCTACATCCTCTAATTCTTTCTACTCCACATCCTCTAATTCTATCTACTCTACATCCTCTAATTCCTTCTACTCCACATCCTCTAATTCTATCTACTCCACATCCTCTAATTCTATCTACTCCACATCCTCTAATTCTATCTACTCTACACCCTCTAATTCCTTCTACTCCACATCCTCTAATTCTATCTACTCTACATCCTCTAATTCCTTCTACTCCACATCCTCTAATTCTATCTACTCCACATCCTCTAATTCTATCTACTCCACATCCTCTAATTCCTTCTACTCCACATCCTCTAATTCTATCTACTCCACATCCTCTAATTCTATCTACTCTACATCCTCTAATTCTATCTATTCCACGTCCTCCAATTCTATCTACTCTACATCCTCTAATTCCTTCTACTCCACATCCTCTAATTCTATCTACTCCACATCCTCTAATTCCATCTACTCCACGTCCTCTAATTCTATCTACTCTACATCCTCTAATTCCTTCTACTCCACATCCTCTAATTCTATCTATTCCACATCCTCTAATTCTATCTACTCCAAATCCTCTAATTCTATCTACTCCACATCCTCTAATTCCATCTACTCCACATCCTCTAATTCTATCTACTCCACATCCTCTAATTCCTTCTACTCCACATCCTCTAATTCCATCTACTCCACGTCCTCTAATTATATCTACTCTACATCTTCTAATTCCTTCTACTCTACATCCTCTAATTCCTTCTACTCCACGTCCTCTAATTCTATCTACTCTACATCCTCTAATTCCTTCTACTCCACATCCTCTAATTCTATCTACTCCACATCCTCTAATTCTATCTACTCCACATCCTCTAATTCCTTCTACTCCACATCCTCTAATTCTATCTACTCCACATCCTTTAATTCTATCTACTCCACATCCTCTAATTCTATCTACTCTACATCCTCTAATTCTATCTACTCCACATCCTCCAATTCTATCTACTCCACATCCTCTAATTCTATCTACTCCACATCCTCTAATTCTATTTACTCCACATCCTCTAATTCTATCTACTCCATATCCTCTAATTCTATCTACTCCACATCCTCTAATTCTATCTACTCCACATCCTCTAATTCTATCTACTCCACATCCTTTAATTCCTTCTACTCCACATCCTCTAATTCCATCTACTCCACATCCTCTATTTCTATCTACTCCACATCCTCTAATTCTAAAAATTTGATATGTGTCATGGAAATATACAACATTAGAAAATTTAGATATACACGAAGGGTGGATCAATAATTAGTTGATATCAGTTTACCCACATAACACTGAATCATAATAATATAAATCATAGCTCATATATCAAATAAGAGTATTTATACCTTTTTATTAGTTAATAAATAAAGTATTTATTCTTTGTTTGGCAATGATTTATAACCATTAAATATTGCATGAGGTATTAATAAAGACAAGTCTGTGACATTCATTATTTTTATTAAGTGATTCAACCAAATTAAATTAGGATAAGTAGAACTTATGTCACCCTTTGCTCTACTAAATTAAAGAGCTTTCTATGCTCTGTTTAATAGTTAGTTTTGACTATTCCAATATAACTCAATGGCACACTCATTATCAGTTCAGTCACTGGTAACACACTCTTGCTTTAATACATTTACTAATGCTATACTACCTAACAATATGATTGTATCTATAAGAGCTCTTATACCTTCGCATTATCCAGGAATGGTTTGATTGGATTTTGGGAGCGATCGGGTCAAAGGTCAAGGTCATTTATAACTCAATAAGTGCTCAACCAAATTGCCAGAAATTTGATGGGACGATTGGCCATTGTTTCACGTGGTTGACGCTTGTAAATGATCATACCCAGAACAAACAAATGTAGTTGCGGTGAAGGTATGTGCTCTACGAATGTCCTTTCTAGCTATCTAGTGTTATGTTGGATATGCACTAGACTTATAATTGTGCTCTAAAATGAATTACTGCGGCAAAAGTGATATAAGCTAGCGATGCTTAATGATGTGGTCTGACGAAGCAGAAAACATTTAGTAACAATTCTCAAGCATATTTCTTCAGTGTATATAATTATAATTACTAATTTCTTTATTTCAGTAACTTCAATGGCATATTCTGCTTAGATTCTTTTCTCAGTTTATATTAAAGTTGATTAAAAAAATCACGCATTATTAGAGAAATGAATTTTGAAATTTTTTGAATAATATCGACGAAATGAAATAATAAATAAACCTTTAATATTTCTGTTGTGGATTAATTACAAATCCTCTCAAGATTCCGGAAAAAAATGAGTTTATTACATAATAATAATATATATTATGGAACTAAGGTCTAGAATTATTAATCTGCAAATCGCATAAAATTCGAGCTCATATATTTTACATACCTTCAAAGTTTTTCATACTCTTTGTACAACAATTATACGAAACATTATTCTGACGCTGGAGAAAAAGTTTGCACACTTTTTATTTTGATTTCCAAATTTAATTCGTTAAATAAATAATGCATGTCATCCTTCTCTTGCCATTTGAATTAATTTATGAAGTATTTAAACGTTTCTATAATAAGTTTCCCCAATTTCAAACCCTTGCACGAATATTTTAGTTGAGATTAATTATTGCTACGTAGCCAATATTCAAAACAATAGGTGTAGGTACAATCTTTTTCTTTAGACTGAAAATTGGCAAGTCGGAAGTAAAACGGGTATTGTAGAATTTTGATTATGAAACCTTTAAAAACGTATGGAATTAAATATATGCTATAAATATTCATGAGGTTTGCATTAAAATGATGAGATACATTATCCTTATTGATTAAAACAATTGGGAAAAGTCTTGAAGGAGTATTTATCACTTTCGCCAAAATGGAAGTGGAATTTATTACCTTTGCAGAATGCGGCTAGGTCATATTTTCATCGGCATTTATTTATTTATTTATTTATCATCTTGTTATTCGCTTAACTGAAAAAGTGTTCAACCAAATTGTCTGAAATTTAGTGAAACGATTGGTCAATATCCAGTGACCTGCTGCTAGAATTTTGGGAGCAACCAGGTCAAAAGTCAAGGTCATGGTCATTTATAACTCAAAAAATATTGAACCATATTGCATGAAACTTGGTGAGACGATTGGTCAATATACAGGAACCATTTTGTTAGATTTTGGGAGCGATCGGTTGAAAGGTCAAAGATCAAGGTCAGGGCCAATTGTAACTCAATAACTCTGAAAGTGTTCAACCAAATTGTCTGAAATTTGATGGTACGATTGGTCAATGTCCAGGAACCATCTGGTAGAATTTTGGGAGCGATCCGGTCAAAGGTCAAGGTCAAGGTCATTTATAACTCAATAACTCAAAAAGTATTGTACCATATTGCATGAAACTTGGTGGGACGATTGGTTATTATCCAGTTAGCAGTTTCTCAAATTTTGGGAGAGAATGGGTGAAAGCGGAGGAGAAGGTATGCGCTCTACGAGTGCACATGATCTAGTTTATTCATTTTTCATCTT
Source organism: Caprella mutica (assembly GCA_947561585.1). Taxonomy (NCBI): domain Eukaryota; kingdom Metazoa; phylum Arthropoda; class Malacostraca; order Amphipoda; family Caprellidae; genus Caprella; species Caprella mutica. The sequence continues at coordinate 263,594 of CANNZV010001840.1, read as the reverse complement.
GTTATTCGCATAAATCAATAAGTATTCAACCATAATGCCTGAAATTTGGTGGAACGATTGCTCAAAGTCCAGGTACCATATAGTTCGATTTAAGAAGCAATTTGGTTAAAGGTCAAGGTCATTTATAACCCATTAACTCAAAAAGTATTCAAACTGATTACCTGAAATTTGGTGAGTCGATAGATCATTATCCAAAAACTAATTTGTCAGATCTTGACAGCGATCGGGTCAAAAATCAAAGTCAATGTCATTAATAACTCAATATTTCAAAAAGTATTTCGCCAAATGGTCTGGAATTTGGTTGGATAATTGATCAATATCCAGGAACCATTTTATTAGACTTTATGAGCGAACCAGATAAAGGTCAAGGTCATTTATAACACATGAATTTTTGGATGGTTCATGTCATTGATAAGCGGTTGTGAAGGTATACGCTCTACGAGTGCACATTATCCAGTTTACAATAATGTTGCAACAGAGCCACCTCATGCATCAACTTGAAAACTAAATCTCTCAAAATTAAATGAAACTATGATGCAACAATTTTTAAGATTAATTTCGAATCTAAACATGATATTTATATATAAAGTGTTAAATATTAATATATAAGAATATCCGAAGTTTCTCGATACTTTAAATTGAACAATGACTCTAAATAATAAGATTAGCTTCGTAACATATGGCTTATGCTTCTCTTCGTAAATAAAAGATCGAGTGCATCATTTTGGCTTGGCACCGATTAGCATTCCTCTAGACTCTAGAGAGAGAAATGTGTAATGTGGGGTTTTCCCCAACACTGTGGATGTATTCACTCTATTACCCATCAAACCACAGGAATTCATTATGTAACATCTTTTCACAACTAAGAATAATTTCGACTGCATTGCAAGACAAAAAACAGAAAGGAATAATATATTATGATTATTATCCTTAGCTAGTTTGAACTACATGAATGGTATATTCGTTAGTGCTATACCTGTTAGTGCTATACCTGTTAGTGCTATACCTGTTAGTGCTATACCTTTTAGTGCTATACCTGTTAGTGATATACCTGTTGACGAGTGTTGTAAAATCTTAACAAAATCTTGATAGATTGTTACCATAATAAAGTGATATTTAACTCCACCTTTTAAATTCTAGAAGAGAATGGAACTTCTCTATAAATTATAATAGGAAATGTGAACAAACATATCTTTGCGGGGACATATAGACTATAAGGTCCTGTAATACCTACAGTGTCCTGTAACACCTACAGTGTCCTGTAACACCTACAGTGTCCTGTAACACCTACAGTGTCCTGTAACACCTACAGTGTCCTGTAACGTCTACAGTGTCCTGTAACACCTACAGTGTCCTGTAATACCTACAGTGTCCTGTAACACCTACAGTGTCCTGTAACACCTACAGTGTCCTGTAACACCTACAGTGTCCTGTAACACCTACAGTGTCCTGTAACACCTACAGTGTCCTGTAACACCTACAGTGTCCTGTAACACCTACAGTGTCCTGTAACACCTACAGTGTCCTGTAACACCTACAGTGTCCTGTAACACCTACAGTGTTCTGTCTGTAACACCTACAGTGTCCTGTAACACCTACAGTGTTCTGTAACACCTACAGTGTTCTGTAACACCTACAGTGTTCTGTAACACATACAGTGTCCTGTAACACATACAGTGTTCTGTAACACCTACAGTGTCCTGTAACACCTACAGTGTCTTGTAACACCTACAGTGTCCTGTAACACCTACAGTGTCCTGTAACACCTACAGTGTCCTGTAACACCTACAGTGTCCTGTAACACCTACAGTGTCCTGTAACACATACAGTGTCCTGTAACACATACAGTGTCCTGTAACACCTACAGTGTCCTGTAACACCTACAGTGTCCTGTAACACCTACAGTGTCCTGTAACACCTACAGTGTCCTGTATTACATACAGTGTCCTGTAACACCTACAGTGTCCTGTAACACCTACAGTGTCCTGTAACACCTACAGTGTCCTGTAACACCTACAGTGTCCTGTAACACCTACAGTGTCCTGTAACACCTACAGTGTCCTGTAACACCTACAGTGTCCTATACCATATTGAAAACACACTGTAAGAATGTAACAAGCTTATCATTTCTATTTGTTACTTGGAATTATTTGTCTCCGCAGGTATTTAATCACATTAAGAACTGATGTAAATGGCACATATAATTTTTTTATTATTATTTTTAATTGCATCTTTTGTTTTCTGAAACTTTCTATAATCAATTCCAAATGTTCTCTTCACAGAGAATATATTTTAATTATCATGTTTCTATGCGTTCTTATCTATAACTTATTGGAATTAAATCGGATAATTAATACTCTAGACCAGTGTTTCTTAAAATGTAGGTAAATTACCCTAAACAGGGCAATGTTAATATTTAGCAGAGTAACGGGGTAATTTTAGTTTATTTTTTTCATTTTCCACTACCTAGCTCGTTACGCTACTCACTTTCCTGCAATATTTTCACTCTTTATTTTATTGAAGTACAGCCACTTAGTATTATTCATTATTATTTATTACATTAACAGTATTATTACTAGTATTTTTTTATCTTTTCGTATTCCAAGAAAATTGGTAGAGGGTAATGAAATTATTTAGTGAATAACGTGAGAAGAAACTGACCAAAGTTTAGGAAACAGTATTTGAACTAGCTATTAAATTTCAAATTGATTGAAATAAATTGACATTTTTTTAATTTAAATTCCTCTCTTACTAACTGTAAATGATTCAAATTAATATTATTTCAAGGAAATAGAAAAGAATATACATAATAAATGTGTATATACAGGTTTACCTATGTATCTATATCTGAAAGTAAAACTAAATGACGGTTTAGGATTTAGTTCCCTAATTTAATGAAATGTATTCAAATGTAAAATATGAAAGCATTACTATTAAGTAATATTTATGATGTGATGTATAGTAGTAATTCGATACTCAAAGGAATGTAATCGAATTCCGTTTCCATTTGGCATTTATTAACTTATACCAAATTAGGATTATCCTGAGCCACAAAACCTGAAAATGAAGTGTTCATGGAAAATAAATTTATCTGTTTCATCAGTATTTAAAGCAGATAGGTAAAAGACCTTAATTGTCTGTTATTTCTCACTAAACTTCCAAAAATATATATACAAATTAAAATGTTAAAAAGCACTCTTTCACTTACAGTAGCTACTTGTAATCCTAAACAATTTCAAAAGTGTGGCTTAGACTACCTCCCTCGATCCACCGAAAGCGTCATATATACTACATCCTAATATTGAAAATCATTTATTTCGATAATCAAAATTTATATGATAAATAAAAATACGATATAAATAATCCGGTGATATATGATTCCTTAAAAAAAATTTTAATGTCCCGTTGTATGAAATTGCAAAAAGTTTCTCATGAAAGAAAATTAATCTGTTCGGAGCACCAATAGAAGAGTATTATTAGTTAATAAGTCGATAATAACTATTGATCATATTTATTGATTAAACTGAAACTATTGATTATATCAATCTAAATAAATTAAAACAGCAAATTAAGATAGAAATCCAATGCTTACCACCACCTTCAGAATACTTATAGATGGATTAATTACAGACGGTAGGTACTGTGTGCAAGAAGTAGAGGTTTCGACCTACATGCCTCCTTTCAGTGGTTGCCAATAGATGGCACTCCCCCCGCCCTCTGTGGCGCACATTGGAGAATCCCCTCGCGAAGAATTTGGCTACTGTCACCGCTGACTCCCTAAAAGGTAGGCCAAAGTGCGTCACTACAAAACTAGATATCTTAGCCAACTTCCTACCCAGACTCAATTGTGATTGGTTGAAAGAATGAAAGAGGGACGTAACCCGCATATTACTGACCAATCACAATACATCTAAGAAAAGTGATGACTGTTCTGAAAGAATAACGGAGATCACATTGCAAGGGTTTATAAAGCTCGGCAAGACGAGATTTGGGACAGAACAGCTTTCGATAGTAAGTGAACTAGACCTAAGTGTACTGCTCAGTATTGTGAATGTGCTATGTTACAACCTGACAAAGTGGCCCCTTGAAAACTGTGATAGTTTGAAAACTTCATATATCCGCTCTCTTCACTGCAATAGTGTGTTTCATCTTCTGAAAATCTTACAACTTGCTCCTCTTGCATGTCTTCAAAATAAAGTTTTCATTGACTGAAATGCCATTGCAGTGCAGAGCCTTTATATGATAAGTGATATTTGTAGAATTGAAATCAAAGTCTTTTGTTTCAGTTTAAAATAAAAGACCAATTGCTTTTCTATTGGATTTTCTAATGAAACTTATCAATAATTGATATTATGTAAATTAAATATTTCAAGAAAACTTTAACGATTCTCATCGATACAAAATTTAAAGTTAAAGAATACAACAATATCAAAAGACTTTGTTTGCGTATGACTGCTATGGAATAATTGCATACTTAAATGTAACTATAAATTCGTTGCATTCATCGAACAATTACAGGTTGCTATTCAAATTCCAAGTTATAAAGTTTTAAACGAAATACCTATTCAAAATGTAAAAAGTTTCAAATTAAATACCTATTCAAAATGTAAAAAGTTTCAAATTAAATACCTATTCAAAATGTAAAAAGTTTCAAATTAAATACCTATTCAAAATGTAAAAAGTTTCAAATTAAATAACTATTCAAAATGAAAAATGTTTCAAATTAAATACCTATTCGAAATGTAAAAAGTTTCAAATTAAATTCTGCCTCTAATGTAACTTTCTTAATAGTTCGATGAATTGGAAGTATCGTGGCTGCTCAAGTCAAGTAAATGTTGAACACACCCAGTTTATTATTAGAGCTAGCTAAAGGTGTCGTGGGTGTAGAGGTGGTCAAGTTAGGTGTTCTGTTTCAGTTGTGACAGAGTACGGTTGTTAGAATTGGTGGTGCATGGTAAAAAAAATTTATGAACAACTTGTCTCTTTAATCTCTTTGAATTGACGAAGAATCTATGATTCTATATTTTAATTCTCAAACTGTTCGTTATTTCATTTTTCACGGATTGCTTTTTGCGCATTTTAATATAAAATTGAACGATGCAAAATGAATGATTTAAGTTAATTTAAAAATTATCATTTTGAATGTAATAGTGAAAGGAAATAAAATTCTGGGATACAATTGTTCAAGAATGAGTTTTTCGCGGGTTCATAATGAAAATTTATTTTTTTGAATATTCTTAACTCTTAAACGCTCTTGCAAGTAGCAATATAGAATGAATTATGCATAACACAAATGCGATTGTTAATGAGTTTCTTTTTTTATTTCAGAAGGTCCAGTGCTGCTGTTCTGGCGTTATTTGTGTCTGACTTATAAGAACTTTCACGAGTGTAAGTACTCACCACCGCCATGCCTGGCCATATTTCTCTCAAGAGCTCAGGACCCGATCCGGATCCCACCGAATTCTTGTACGTTTCTCTCGAGCAGAAGAGAATCGATTCAAGCAAGCCTTACGATGGTAAGAAGGCTTGCTGGGTCCCCTGCGAAAAGGATGGTTTCGTCCAGGGCGAGATCCAGGGAACCAAGGGTGACCTCGTCACCGTTCAGATCCCCGGAGGTGAGACCAAGAACTTCAAGAAGGACTTGGTTGCTCAAGTCAACCCCCCCAAATTCGAAAAGTGCGAGGACATGTCCAACTTGACTTACCTCAACGACGCTTCCGTACTGTACAACTTGAAGTCTCGTTACGTCAACAAGCTCATCTACACTTACTCTGGTCTTTTCTGCGTCGCTATCAACCCATACAAGCGTTACCCAATTTACACCGCCCGTACCACCAAGATCTACATTGGAAAGAGGCGTAATGAAGTTCCTCCCCATATTTTCGCCATTTCCGATGGTGCTTACATGGACATGTTGCAGAGTAAGTATGCTAATAACTTGAGGATATTTGGTATACATTTTTCAATAATTGCTCACAACATTAAAGTAATAAAAAGCGTATTTTTCTCTTATTTAAATCTATAATAACGACATCTCTATTGAGGTGAATTAGTCCTCTGGCAAACTGCCAGTTACCGTTAGAATGTAGACTGTTAGATTCTCTTGGTGGCTTCATCTATTTTTAGAACTCCTAGTCGTGTAACAGTTAGCCACGTAAAATAATGGATTACATATTTTCTTCAAATTTGTTATGTATTTTACTTTTCTCAATTTTCAACAGCCCACGAGAACCAGTCTATGCTTATCACTGGTGAGTCTGGTGCCGGTAAGACAGAGAACACAAAGAAGGTAATTGCTTACTTCGCCAACGTTGCTGTCAGCCCCAAGAAGAAGGGAGAAGAAGTTTCCCAGAAGCAGTCCCTTGAGGAACAGATTGTCCAGACCAACCCCGTACTTGAGGCCTACGGTAATGCCAAGACCGTCCGTAACGACAACTCTTCCCGTTTCGTAAGTACAACAAATCTCCTCCCTAGATATGCATATTGTACAAGATACTATTAATATAAATATAGGTTTTCCAGATAGTGTATATTGGAAATCATTTCGATTATAGTCGGTCTGCAAACTCTATCTAACACATATAACTAATATCTGTGTCATCCAACAGGGTAAGTTCATCCGTATCCATTTCGGTAACTCTGGCAAGCTGTCCGGTGCTGATATTGAAACCTACCTGCTTGAGAAGGCTCGTGTCATCTCTCAGCAGACTCTTGAGAGGTCTTACCACATCTTCTACCAGTTGATGTCCGATAAGGTCGCCTCTATCAAGCGTAAGTTTAACCATCTATAATTTGAAAATGAAACATTGAAATAAAAAATGAAAAATATGAAACTAGAACAAGCACCCCTCCTTTGTTCTTCCTTGTTCCCAAAGTCTTTGGACACAATCCATGAAAATATTTTTCCCTACTTCATTAACCAATTTTCTCTACATGTTTTGTAAATTTGTTTGTAGTGAATTTGGAACCAAAATAAATATATAAAATTTATTTCCAATATGATCTACTTCTTCCATTAATAAATATCTATATATATTCTTACTCTTTTAACACACAAAAGACTGCGTAATTTAAATACCAATTGTTTGTATTATTTGGGTAATCAAATTGCCATACTTTATATTAACGAAATCTTCTCTTTACGCATGCAGCAATTTGTTTCCTTTCCAACGATATCCATGACTACCATTTCGTTAGTCAAGGTAAAATTACAGTAGCTTCTATTGATGATGCCGAAGAGATGGAGTTCACCGATGTAAGTCCTGGACTAACTTCATAGTAACGAAAGCAAACAAACAAAAAGCTTTTGCTTCTTGTAGATCGCAGTACAATTATCAGTGTCGTAACTGACAAATAGTTTTCTCTACTAATCCAAACCAGCGCTCTATTGTCTGATGATAGAAACAGCTGTTTTCTTACTAATTCACTTTCTCTTTTAAAATGTTAATGAATTTAACCCCGTTTAACAGTACTACTCCTTTCCTCTTTAAACAAACTTAGTTCTACAATTTGTTTATGGTATTAGAGCTTTTCTTTTTTGTTCCGCTTCAATAGCTTCCTGCCACCTCAGCAATGATATCTACGATTATCATTACGTATCACAGGGTAAAATTACTGTCGCTTCTATTGATGATGCTGAAGAGATGGAATTCACAGATGTAAGTCTAATGATTGTAGGAGGAGATGAAAATTTCTTCTCATCTTTTTACCATTTGAATGTGAAGCGACAATTTATTTTCATGCAATTCGAACGTTATGTTTTGTTTTCTCTTTATGTTATATTTGTCACTCACAACAGAATAGAGCAGATAGAATAATTTCAATGACCATATTAACATTTTGGTTTGTATAATGCTCACGCGTTTGCAAAAAAAACTATAGCCTTAATCTTAGATAGATCTTTAGACACTGTGTATCAGTAATGTGAATGAAATATTTGAAATACTTGCATTTTAACAATTAAAAATAGACAATCCACGGGAAGTAGTAAAAACTGTGCCAATTTTTACATCATTTAATTCGTGTCCCTACTCAACAGACCGCTTTCGATATCTTGAACTTCTCCGCTGAAGAGAAGTCCGATGCCTACAAGGTGACCGCTGCTGTCATGCACTTCGGTGAAATGAAGTTCAAGCAGAGAGGTCGTGAGGAGCAGGCTGAAGCTGACGGTACCGAGGTAATATAGTATTTCGATGTAAGAAATACCATTTCATAGGCGGTGATGGTTCATATATTTAATTAAATGATTTCACTCAAAGGTTGGTGAGATCGTCGGCAAACTCCTCGGAGTTGACGGTATTGATCTCTACAAGAACTTGACCAAGCCCAAGATCAAGGTCGGTAACGAGTTCGTCACCCAGGGTAGGAACAAGGATCAGGTCTCCTACTCCGTCGGTGCCTTGGCTAAGGCTATGTTCGATCGTCTCTTCAAGTGGCTCGTGAAGAAGTGTAACTTGACCCTCGAAACTGGACTCAAGAGAGCTCACTTCATTGGTGTGCTCGATATTGCTGGTTTCGAAATTTTCGACGTAAGTTACTAATGAAAATACACTGTGAATATTGACATATATTCTTGAAATATCTGAAATAATACCTTCTTTCATACTAGTATCTATAAAATAAAATATTATTATTTCTCCCGGTTATCTATATTTTCCCAATCGTTTATTTATTATTGTTCCCCAAAATATATATTATTTCTCGAAGATAATGATTCCATATGTTAATTATAACAGTTCAACGGTTTCGAGCAAATTTGCATTAACTTCTGTAACGAAAAATTGCAACAATTCTTCAATCACCACATGTTCGTACTTGAACAAGAAGAGTACAAAAAAGAAGGAATCAATTGGGTCTTTGTAGATTTTGGTATGGATCTACAGGCCTGTATCGAATTGTTTGAAAAGGTAGATTCCCGAAGTCAGAAAAATATTTCCCCTGTATAAGCTCCTGCATCGATTCTGAAATTGCCCCCGTCTTTTCTCCAAATTATTATTTCGGTGATGTTTCCGGTCTTTCCAAACGTACCCCTAAAAACTTATGTCGCGCCAATATCTTCCCCATGGTTCTCAATGTAGCCCCTCCAATATTAATATATGCGTGTAACTTTTCCCTTTTATTAGTTCAAAGTTTCCATGCGATTATCCCCCCTCCCCCAAAATATTTGTCATCTGTTTGCACGACATTTCTCGTGCTTTTGATTCTTGAAGCGCTGCAATCGTGGTTCATCTGCAGATCAATCTTATTGGATCTAATTGACAACGTTAGAATCTCTCCGGCCTTAATTCGATTACAAAATCACCTAGCGAACGTCAACCCCTTACTTCCTAATATCAAAGATCAATTCTATCACCTTATAATAACTTTTTCAGTTTAACGGTTTCGAGCAAATTTGCATTAACTTCTGTAATGAAAAATTGCAACAATTCTTCAACCACCACATGTTCGTACTTGAACAAGAAGAGTACAAACGTGAAGGTATTAATTGGACATTTGTCGATTTCGGTATGGATCTCCAAGCCTGTATTGAACTCTTCGAAAAGGTAAAATAGTGAATTTCATAAAGAAAATTCACGTAGTATGAACCGGAAAGAAAATTCAACAACAATTCTAATTCCGGAGTTTTCCCTCACTGGTTTATCCCCCTATACCCTTGTCTTTCGTTCGGGCGAAACTGAATACTTATTCCATGGTTGTCCCTACCCCTATTCTTAGTATATTATCGTTATAAGAGTGACCCATCTTCAATTGGAATCCACTTCTTTATACGGTTGATACTTCCCTACCTCATCAATGTTTAATAATCTTGTCGTCCGTGTTCCCACCTCCTTCGGAAATAAAACTCTTTTGTCCCCATTATATCTATGTATCTTCTCCCTTTCTTACCAAAATCCAAATCACATCAACGGATTCAGAATTACCTTTCTGACGCTCAAAGTAAGAATGATCTTAACAAGATTTAAGAAGTTAAAGGAATTTACCATTCCTTTTTCCAGTTTAACGGTTTTGAACAAGTTTGCATTAACTTTTGCAATGAAAAATTGCAACAATTCTTCAACCACCACATGTTTGTACTTGAACAAGAAGAGTACAAACGTGAAGGCATTGACTGGGTATTTGTAGATTTTGGTATGGATCTACAGAATTGTATTGATCTTTTTGAAAAGGTACAAATGCTATCAATAAAGGAAGTATAATGAGTTACGATGCTGGAACTAATCTAAATAGCAAATTGCATTAAACTTATTATTTTATTCTGTTGAGCTTCAGAATTACTAGGATCTTATTTTCCCTGTGTTCCCGAAACTTTCTATTCTTCCAGTTTTCTACAATTGTTGATCCCATTAAAACTTATATATTTGTCCCTGAATGTTTTTGTGTGCTTTTTCTTTAATATTTTAATTCTATCCAGAAATCAACGAGAGGCACACCCCATTACCAATGATTGTTCAAATTTCACTCCACTCCCCTATATCGTCCCAATACAATATGAATCTGATTACAAAGATTAATCGATAGTATTTTCCTTTATTTCGACTGCCCTCATTCCCACTCAAACATATCCACTAGTTTCCCTATCGTTTTCATTGATAAGATATTGCCCATTCTCTACCCTCATCCCTATGAATTTTGTGTGCTATTGTAACCCCCCGAAGAACTACATGCCTCCCCATAATTGTTCAACTTTCTAGAAAATCACATACTCATTTTTCGTACTGCTTTGTAAAATTCCAGTTCAACGGATTTGAACAACTTTGTATCAATTTCACAAATGAGAAATTGCAACAATTCTTCAACCACCACATGTTCGTACTTGAACAAGAAGAATATAAACGTGAAGGTATTGACTGGGTCTTTATTGACTTTGGTCTTGATCTTCAGGCTTGTATTGAACTTATTGAAAAGGTAATCAAGTGAATTTATGTCATTTTGTTCATTTAGTAAATCACAAAGCAGATCTCACTAACTACATACAAAATTAGTTCTCTCTATTGTTTTAGGGAAATTACAAATTATGAACATCTTATAAGAACAATATTGAAATAGCTGTAGGTTTTTCTATTTAACGAGTGTTCTCTCTGATTTGGATAGTTCATATCTTCTTTGCTGAAGGTAATTCTTTGAATGCATGAATAAACTAGATGTTTGTTTTAAAGCAAACTTTAATGTTACGATCTCATTAAGAAGATACTGAACTTTCCTTTAACCTTTACCTTTCTTAGTTAATTACTAACTATCCTATAGTAAGTAAGTTATATTGTAGTAAATGCACGCATTGCATGCATTTTAATTCTTTTATATTGAAATATGCACAGTAAGTAACTTGCTATACGTTCTATTCTCTATAGACATATTTACTCATGAAATAAAGATTTAGGTTTGCAATACAATCTCAGTGGCTCTGTCACACAGATGTCTTATATACATTTTTCCACTCCATCAGCCCCTGGGTATCCTCTCCATCCTTGAAGAAGAGTCTATGTTCCCCAAGGCTACTGATAAGTCCTTCACTGAAAAGTTGAACGCCAACCATCTCGGCAAGTCTCCTTGCTTCATCAAGCCCAAGCCACCAAAGCCCGGTCAGGCTGAAGCTCACTTCGCCATTTGCCATTACGCCGGTACTGTGTCCTACAACCTCACAGGATGGCTCGAGAAGAACAAGGATCCCCTTAACGACACTGTTGTCGACCAGTTCAAGAAGGGTACCAGCGCTCTCGTTGGCACCATTTTCGCTGAACATCCCGGTCAATCCGGTGGAGATGCTGGTGGTGGAAAGGGTGGTAAGTTGAATGGAAAATTTAATTGAATAATATTTTGCAATATAGAAACAGAGAACTTAAGTAACTAATTACCGATTATATTCTACAAACTGGCTTTCACTTTTTCTTTTTCTTTTCAGAGTGTCCTCTATTCTCAACATGGAATCACACAAACATATTACACTCAATCACGAGTCACTAGCACTATAGAATTCAATTCTCTAATGTTTAATCTAAGGGAAAAATATTTACACCCATTTTGCATAAGAATTAATAGATTCTTTAATATCATATCATTTTAAATTATAAATGAAAATATCAATCGAGTAAACTTAGAAGGTTGTCGTCAAGAAAGTGATCTCATATAACTTACTTTACATTTGATCAATTTTCATCATCATTTATTTCCATTCCATATAATTTTAAGAAATTACTAACAATATAAATATATGCATGATAGTATAAGAACTTTTAATTTAAAATATTATATAAGTTTAAATTCATTTTGCAATTAGAGATTATTTAACGATTACGATTATACATGACTAGAGCTTCAAGAAAATATTTCGAATATAATCTATAAGAAACATTATTTTTAAGAAACACACTACTGCTCTAGATGTTTTAGTTGCTTTCCTGATCAAATAGAATATCAGAACGAGTTCTTCGTTCATTACAGGTGGCAAACGTGCCAAGGGTTCTGCTTTCCAGACTGTATCCGGCATGTACAGGGTAATTATCTCATCAACAATTTACCGAAGCAGCTTCTAACTAACCGAGTTTCAAGGCTTTTCTATCCATCTGACTTTACTGAAGTCTCAGATGGTTGAAATGTCATGAAAAAACAACAGCTGCTTAGAAAAACTATGAGAACTGAAAATACAACAATCGTTTAGACTTTAGAGCGACTATCATGCAAACTTCAAATGTAACAATCACTTCCATATTTCCAGTTCTCATAGCTAGCACTAATATAACAATTTAATAACTGTTTCCTTTCAGATTTTCAGCTTCTGAAGATGACCGCACAGCTTCCCATTTAAGGTGTTTCTTTTTATTTGATCTAAATATTGATGCATATGTTATTCTATTTTTCACATAGGCCGCGGCAAGAAGTCCGGTGGTTTCTCCACTGTCTCATCTGGATACAGGGTACAGAAAAAATCCCCTCATTTCAATTTCTCTAGTTTGTTGTACACCCTGAAAGAAAACAATATACGTTACAATCTTTCAACACTCCCTACCCTATGTATTTGAACTTCATTTCGAATGAAAACTTTCCTTTAAACTACGTTGGAAAAGTCATTCTTAGATTTTGAAGTTACCCTTTTTACTCCCGTGTTAGACATATTAGATTCAGATACATCTACCATTATCCAAATGTGTATTTGTAATTTGTTGTAAGCTGTAGGAGAAATTATCTCTCTCCAATTTCAATATTACCCCGTTACTCTCTTACTGTTACCCTCAACTCAATTTAATATTGTAATGAGTAAATCATATGAAATTTCAATGCATTGCATACATTATAGTGGAATAACCACATACTCGCCATAGAATTGACACTAACCTACTGACTTCAGCATGCTAATCCTAACAGCCTTCAGTGTTTGTGAGCTATGCATACTTTTAGACAAGATGTAACCAACACAATTATTCATATTAAATAAATATTCATTCTAATAATTGAGTTGGTTATCTCTTATTTGAAATATTGAAATATTAAATTCTAGCTGATCCTTGATATTATATTTGTTGATATTGGTTATTGTTACAAATACTGATAGATTGATATTCCATTATTGAAGTTGTCCCTATATTATTTAGCAATATTCTAAATGAATTTTATTTCTTTTTCCCACTCTCTTTCTCCATCCCCACATTTGAATTTTCAAATTGTATGAATATTCTTGCCCAATATGTTCATCAAATACGAATTCAATTAAAAATTTCCGTCGAATTTTATTCTCAACGTACGCCAATTTTCCCCAATATCCCCATATATTTTGAATCTCCCCCCACGCCCCTCCCTCCCCACCCCAATGGCGGTTGACTTCACACGAGCAGGATCAGCTCAACAACTTGATGAAGACTCTGCACGCCACCAGCCCCCACTTCATCCGTTGCATTGTACCCAATGAAACCAAGACCCCCGGTATGACCTCATAAAATATGTACTATATTATGTCAGTTTAGTAAGAAAGAGAAACCAGCAGCAGAGAACAGGTAACCCCCCCCCCAGTGTGTTTTATTCCAAACTTCGACGACCCAATTTTTACCATTGCCCTTCCCATTGCTTCCCAAATTATTCCCGCCAATTTTGTCCATTAAATGTGTTTAGGATTTTCAACCGATAGGTTGAAGTCCTACCCATCATCCCTATTTTGTGTAATATTGTGTTTCCAACAAAAACCTTAATGGTCGAGTACTTCCGTAGGAGCAACTCAATGTTTTGATGACTACCCTGAGGAGTACTTGTCCTCACTTCATTCGTTGTATTATCCCCAATGAAACTAAATCACCTGGTAAGAGGGCACAGTTACCCCATGGAAAAGAAATCTATATCCATTCCAAAGATCAAAGAACAGATCTGTGTTCTTTCACATGCCTGCCAGGATTTCAAACGCTTTACAACCACTCTTTCTTTTTCATTCCTATGTACAAAAGTATTCTCAAATGTACAGAAATATTCCTAAGAGATTTATTTTATTATAATTTTAATTCAACAAACGATGATGTTTTTCATTTTGAAAGAAAATTAAATTCTCAACTGTTCACTTCAGGAACAACTGAACAATCTGATGACTACTCTGAGGAGTACCGCACCTCACTTCATTCGTTGTATTATCCCTAATGAAACTAAATCAACTGGTAAGAGGCATCACCTCCTCACTCTTCCCTCTATCGAAACAAGAGGGAAAGAGTATTTAGTTATAATAAAACTTTCACTCTATCTCAGGAACAGTACTAGAATCTATAGTTTTTACTTCCCCTTATAACAAATTCTAAACCGACTAGTTGAGAAAATGTGAATAATAATCATCACCGGATCTTGAACATCCATCGTGTTTCTACCCTTTCCTACACCCATTTCCCTTTCTGAACTATTCTTCAGTGTCAACCTGATCAGATGGTTCTTATAAAAAACTAAAATTATTAGTACATTCTATTTTGTGTTTCTTAATTATTCCGTTTCCTGATACTAACTCTTTACACATTTGTTCACGGTTGCATGACTTAGGAACAACTCAATAACTTGATGACTGTTTTGAGAAGTACGTCTCCCCACTTCATTCGTTGCATTATTCCCAACGAAACCAAGTCTCCTGGTAAGTAATCGTATAATTATTAACGTCACACAGTTCTCATGTATTTAGAGCGTGTACTTCGGTAAGATCTATCTCCATACTGATATAATTATATTCGTACTAGCGTCTGCCGTGTACTAACGCTCCCTCCTTCCACTACTCTCAGGTGTTGTCGATGCTGCTCTTGTCATGCATCAGCTCACTTGTAACGGTGTACTTGAAGGTATCCGTATTTGCCGTAAGGGCTTCCCCAACCGTATGCTCTACCCCGACTTCAAGCACCGGTAAGTTGCAAGCAAATCTGAAAATAAATTATAGATACTTTGAAGATATCTAAATGATATACAATGAAATAATAATATACATTCTTTTTTGGCTTTTATATCCACTTTGAATAAAAACTGAGTTATCATCATAGAAGATGTAATGACTACAGGTTTATTGTTGTATCCCAATTTGTACTCCCATAATTTAGGTTATCCCCCAAATTATTCCCTCTGGAACCCTGTATATCCCGATTGGTATATTGATTCACATACTATATGCATACATTGGAGGCCCTATTTCACTTGTTCCCCCTATCAAATAATCGTAATTTGAATTCATGTTAATGTTAAGTATATTTGTACCCTTGCATGATATTTCCAAGATTTCCATCTCTGTTGAAGAAGCAACTTTCGGACAATAAGAATAAGTTGTTATTAGTATCCCCATTTCATTCTAGCTACAAAATCCTTGCCTCTAAGGCAATGGACGCTGAACCTGTGGAAAAGAAGATGGCTGGTATTTGTTTAGAAGCCATTGAGCTCAACACCGAGAATTATCGTCTTGGCAATACTAAGGTCTTTAGATTGTAGCCATTGCTAGCTTGCACTTTCGCTTCATATAGAAAATAGTAATTTTATGCTTTTCGCCATAAAATTGAATGGCCTATTGGACTTGGATCTTTGTAATTGTGGTCAAGAAAAGCTTGTTCCCTTTAGTGATCAGAGTACTATTAGAGTTGCTCTGCACCATGCATGGTAGTACACCTCTTGTCCCCATCCGAACGAAAATATTCATCAGTGTATAAAGTCATTCACGTCTTCTTTCAAGTTAATAATCTCTGTTTAAAACAGCTATCTAATTCTGGCACCAAAGAAAATGAAAGAGTGTGAAGAAGATAAGAAAGCTGCCGATGTCTGTCTTACCGAAATTGCCCTGGATACTGAAAGTTTCAGACTTGGTAACACCAAGGCATGTCACATTTCGATCAAGTTTTGATTTCTTAAAAATGTTTCATTTACAAACTCAATTACTTTTTTATAATTTTCATTACTTTATCGCCAACATTTTATTTTACATTACTTTCTTCTTTTCTTGATGAATATTAATTCCAATTTCGAATTACAGTTTGCCAGCATGTCTCTCTTTCTCCCAACCCCTCTCCATAGAAAATGTATCTCCCCAAGCATATTTACCCCTCTCCCTCCCCAGAAAATATTCCCCCTTCTCTCTAATATTTTGTTCATTTGAAGCATTGGTGTTATTTCCACTTTTTATGACTTGAGGATTGATTAACAAACCCAAATGTGTGTTTTCCCCAAAAGTACTCTACTTGCTTATTAAAATATGTATTTTTTTATTTCACGCGCTTATTCTTCGGACATGAACATGAAAAACATCTGTTCATGTAAATAGTTACAAAATCCTCGCCTCCAAGGCTATGACTGAAATCCCTGACGACAAGAAGGCCGCTACCGCCTGTTTCGAACAGGTCGAGCTAGAGGCTGACAAATACCGTACTGGTAACACCAAGGTGAAAACTTGTGCAGTTGGATTCCCTACATTTTCCCCTGATATTAGATCCACTGGAATCGTTGAACCTTCACTATTGCCCCCAGACAAGAATTATTTTTTTACCCGTTTTATTTCGCATTTCCATCCCTGTAAACTTACACGATGTTAAGACAGAATCGCAGAAAGCTTCTATCCCAATTTCTCTACCAAACCCTAATTATTTGCCCTCCTTGTTATTGCAATTTCAAATTTCTTGAACTCCAATGGTCCCCATATACATTAATAGATTGAATTTCGAATATCCCATTATTTTTGATATCCTTCTCCATTTACGATATACTTCCACATTCATTTACTCCCAAAATTCCACACTTTCCCAATGAAACTTTTCTGTGGTACTGACACTCTTATTATCGTAGGTATTGTATCCTAAGTTCTAAAAAATCTGCAGCAGCAAAATCTGAGAAAGACTCTGCAGCTGTCATTCTCGATTCAACTGAATTAGACAGTGACAAGTACAGACTAGGCCATACAAAGGCACGTTTGGAATGTTGTTTGACTTTTTCTTAGAAGGAACTAGATGCATCTTGTCTCCTGTGCATGAGAGTTTGATCAAACCCCATATCACTGGGGAGTTGCAAGAAGTTTTGTGTTAGAATATTCCGTTTTGAATCACTATGGTATCATTTGTACAGATACTGTATCCTCTACTCCCGAGGAATTAAAGATGCTGAAAGCGAGAAAAAAGCCTCGGAATTAATCCTCGACAAAATTGAATTGGAGCCTGAAAAATATAGAATGGGTCACACAAAGGCATGTTCAACAAGTATTACTAAAACGCCTAGATAACAATTTTGCTGCAATAAATTATTTATTTGCTTCAATATCTCAGCTTCAAAGAAATAGTTTACTCTCGAATAATTTTATTAATATTATCATTTTGGGTGATTCTGTGAGATCTTGTAGTTCATTAGTTATCCAATCCTTTCTAATTTGTTTTCTTGTCAAACGTGTGCCCTAACAAGAGTGTCTTGAGCGTGGAGATTGGTTCAGCCGGAGGAATTATTATTGCCCAATTCAATAATATTCATATTTCCATACGACCTATAGTAAATTGAGTTCTTGGTATACAGATACAATCTGCTAAGTCCTGTTCTACTCAAGCGTGAACGAAAAGAAACTGTCGAGCCAAAGGAAGCTGCTAACCTTATTTTTGAGAATATAAAACTGGATTCATCAAAATTTAGATTTGGAAATACTAAGGTATTATAATTGTATTCCGAGTATGACCATCTCGATGTACTAACACTAACTATTACGCTAACTTTTTTTTATTCAATAATTTAAGATTATTTTTAATTTTCTTCTTCCATTAAAATAACGGATGAAATTCAGTCAATTTTGTAAGTATTTATTTTATATATTATTTCTAATTTAATCTCTGAATTACTATTTAATTTAATTATTGATGTATAAAGTAACAGAAAGTTTTCATGTAGATGTAATTTAACTTCAAATTGGTGTTGAATAATTTCTCACTAAGAGTGAATGAGAGTTTCTAATCAGGCATCCTTGTTTCTCTTCGAAATCAATAGGTATTCTTCCGCGCTGGTGTCTTGGGTCAGCTTGAAGAAATCCGTGACGACCGCTTGGCTAAGATCATCTCCTGGCTCCAGGCCTGGATCCGTGGTTACATCTCCCGCAAGGACTACAAGAGACTCCAGGAACAGCGCGTTGCTCTTATTGTTGTCCAGCGCAACTTGAGAAAATACCTCCAGCTCCGTACCTGGCCCTGGTACCGTCTCTGGCAGAAGGTCAAGCCTCTGCTCAACGTCACTCGCGTTGAAGATGAGATCCGCGCTCTTGAAGAGAAGGCCCAGAAGGCTCTTGATGAGCTCGAAAAGGAATCTGCCCTTCGCAAGAGCCTCGAGAACCAGAACGTCAACCTCCTTCAGGAGAAGAACGATCTCATGCTCGCTCTTGAATCCACCAAGGGAAGCGCTTCTGAATGGATGGACAAGCAGGCTAAGCTTGCTGCCCAGAAGGCTGATCTTGAGGCTCAACTCAATGTGAGTAAATATAACTAAACTGATATCACTAGCGTCATCAATAGTTAGAAATATAAATATAATATCGACTCATCATTAGTCCCACATATACTAGCATCTTAATCACATCTTAGATAACTTCCTCATTTGATGATTTTGGCATGTGAAATGTCTGCATGAATGTATGATGCTATATTTAGAATATTTTGTGGGTTAGAAATGACTCACAGGTGATGATTGAGAAGCAGCCAGGTAAGCTGATGTGCTTGATAAGTTGAGCTGAATTAGTTAGACTTTCGATAGCGTGGCATCAGCATCTTCAGCTCGGGCCTGGTTAGATTTACTTGTGCTTGTATCCAATCATTGTTTGCATCCATTTTGTTCATCAACTTCCCTACCCTTTGTTTGTTAAGATGGTGTCTAAGTTAGAAGCCACTATAGAGGTATGACATACTAGTGGCATCTATTGGTGTTGTGATTTGTATACTGATGTATCTTACATTTTCATTTACGATGACGAAAAAAATTATTTTTATTCTCTATTCAACGAAGATATGTGGAAGCTAATATTTAATACTATGGTTTCTTTATTATAAACAGGAGCTCACTGACAGACTCCAGAGTGAGGAAGAAGCTCGCAACAAGCTTTTCCAGGGCAAGAAGAAGAATGACCAGGAAATGGCTTCCTTCAAGAAGGATATTGAAGACATGGAATTGAGCATCCAGAAGGCTGACCAAGACAAGGCTACCAAGGATCATCAAATCCGCAACCTCAATGATGAGATCGCTCACCAAGATGAGCTCATCAACAAGATCAACAAGGAAAAGAAGCACCTTCAGGAATGCAACCAGAAAACCGCTGAAGATTTGCAGGCTGTTGAAGATAAGTGCAATCACCTCAACAAGGTGAAGGTAAAGCTTGAACAGACTCTTGATGAACTTGAAGATTCTCTTGAGCGTGAGAAGAAACTTCGCTCTGAGGTTGAGAAGTCCAAGAGGAAGGTTGAGGGAGACCTCAAGCTCACACAAGAAGCTGTTGCTGATCTTGAACGCAACAAGAAGGAAATTGAAGGAACTATCCAGCGCAAGGATAAGGAAGTTTCTTCTCTTGCTGCCAAATTGGAAGATGAGCAGAGCCTCGTCTCCAAGCTCCAGAAGCAGATCAAGGAGCTCCAGGCCCGCGTTGAAGAGCTCGAAGAAGAGCTTGAACACGAACGTCAAGCTCGCGCCAAGGCTGAAAAGTCCAAGTCTCACTTCGGCAAAGAGTTGGAAGAACTCAGCGAACGTCTTGATGAAGCCGGCGGTGCTACCTCTGCCCAAATCGAGCTCAACAAGAAACGCGAAGCCGAACTCGGAAAACTCCGTCGTGATCTTGAAGAGTCCAACATCCAGCACGAAGCCGCTCTTGCTTCCCTCCGCAAGAAGCACAACGATGCCGTTGCCGAAATGTCCGAACAGATTGACCATCTCAACAAGATGAAGGCCAGGTATGAATGCGAAGTTATTCACAATGAAATATAATCTGGATATATTACTGAAATATTTGACATTATGCTCAATAATAAAATAACCAATTTAGTGAATATTATTTGCTTGGATTCATTTTTTTATTTATTTTCTCAATATTAATCTATAGTAGACTAATTACGAATAGTAAACTAATATAATCTTCAGAAGAAAAAGATACTTTTCACGAGTATGATCCATTTAAAGTTAATATCAATATCATTGCTTTAAATTCGGCAATTTTATGTATAGAGTTGAAAAGGACAAGGAGAGCATGAAACGCGATGCTGATGATGCTCGCTCTGCCACCGATGGTCTTTCTCGGGATAAGGTAACTATTTATTTGTGTTAAATGTGTCAAGAAGGTCTATCTACCCTTATCCCAACGTCGAAAATATTCTGCCATCCTTTGGATCAACACATGAAAAAATCAAGAACATTTATCCGAATATTATTATAATTGATTTTGCTTTGCGCTCGAATAATCTAATCAATAATTCGCCTTTACGCTTCTCTATTATTTTTATTTTTTTTTATTTAATTATCAATTTAATTCTCACGATGCTTCTTTTTAAAATCTTGCACTTTTAAATTACGATATTGTGTCAAACCTCAATTCTCGCGAATAAAAAATACAGGGCCGAACGCGAAAAGCAGGGAGTTTCATCTGAGTTGAATGATGCCAGATCTGCTGCTGATATGCTCAGCAACGACAAGGTAATAGAGATTATATAGTGCAAGATTATAAATTTGATAACATTTTATACAAATGAAAGTAAGCATCTAAATGTACTTCATGCAAAATATATGGAAAATATTTGGCTTACCGGTTTCAATGGAGTTCAACGTCTGCAGTTCACAGAATCTGAAACGAGAAATGTGAATTTAATTAAAATATAAACTTTACACTGTATCCCACCTCCCTCTGTATTTGTATTGTTTCCTTCTCCAAAGATTCTTAAATAGAGACATCCAATAAATAAATGAGATATTGGAATAATCGATTAAATTTATAATTATTATGATAATTTAATGTATATTTTTTTTAAATCAGGCTGCTGCTGAGAAGATGAACAAGCAGCTCATGAACTCCATCAACGACACTCAGTCCAAGCTTGATGAAGCCAACCGCACTCTCAACGATTTCGATGCCACCAAGAAGAAGCTTGCTGTTGAAAACGCTGATCTCCTCCGTCAACTTGAAGAGGCTGAAAGCCAGATTGGTCAGCTCTCCAAGCTCAAACTTTCTCTCACCAACCAGCTTGATGATACCAGAAAGATGGCCGATGACGAAAGCCGTGAACGTGCCACCATTCTTGGCAAGTTCCGTAACTTGGAACACGACATTGATGGTCTCCGTGAACAGCTTGATGAAGAAGGTGAAGCTAAGGCTGATATCCAGCGCCAGCTTTCCAAGTCAAATGCTGAAGCCCAGATGTGGCGTGCTAAGTACGAGTCTGAGGGAGTTGCCCGCGCTGAAGAGCTTGAGGCTGCTCGCTTGAAGCTTGCTGCTCGTCTTGAAGAAGCTGAGCAACAGATTGAACAGCTCAATGTTAAGAACCTCAACCTCGAAAAGACCAAGTCTCGTGTCTGCGCTGAGCTCGAGGACATGCAGATCGAAGTTGAGCGTGCCCAGGCCCTCGCTAACGCCGCTGAGAAGAAACAGAAGAACTTCGACAAGATTATTGCTGAATGGAAGATGAAGGTTGATGATCTTGCTGCTGAGCTTGATGCTTCCCAGAAGGAATGCAGAAATTATTCCACTGAGCTCTTCCGTGTGAAGGCCGCTTATGAAGAGAATCTTGAACAGCTCGACTCTGTCCGCCGTGAGAACAAGAACCTTGCTGATGAAATCAAGGATCTTATGGACCAGATTGGCGAAGGTGGCCGATCCCTCCACGAAACCGAAAAGAACCGCAAGCGTCTCGAGATCGAGAAGGAAGAGCTCCAGGCTGCCTTGGAAGAAGCTGAAGCTGCTCTTGAACAAGAAGAAAACAAGGTCCTCCGTGGACAGCTTGAACTGAGCCAGGTCAGACAGGAAATCGATAGGCGCATCCAGGAGAAGGAGGAAGAGTTCGACAACACTCGGTGAGTATAATATTTTATATTGTAAAGTACTGATACATGTTTTCCTATTTTAATACTATACTAACATGTCGATGTTTCCATTAAATAGCAAATGCCACCAGCGTGCTATTGACTCCATGCAGGCCTCTCTTGAAGCTGAAGCTAAGGGCAAGGCTGAAGCACTTCGCATGAAGAAGAAGCTCGAATCTGATATCAATGAGCTCGAAATTGCTCTTGATCACTCCAACAAGGCCAATGCCGATCTCCAGAAGCACATCAAGAAACTCCAGGCTGAGATCAAGGATCAACAAGCTAGAATTGAAGAAGAACAGCGCCTCGCCTCTGAATACCGCGAACAGTACGGAATTGCTGAACGCCGCGCCAATGCCCTCCACGGAGAGCTCGAAGAGTCCCGCACTCTTCTTGAACAATCCGACAGAGGCCGTCGCCAGGCTGAAGCCGAGCTTGCCGAAGCTAACGAAACCCTCAATGATCTCTCTGCTCAGAACAACGCTTTGGGACTTGCCAAGAGGAAGCTCGAAGGAGAACTTCAGACTCTCCACGTAAGTGTTCATCCCAAAATATTTCAACTTACTTTATTCCGTGAATATAATAGCATATTTTTTTTACTCATTGTCAATATTTGAAACGTTAATTATCTTTTACCAGGCTGATCTCGATGAAATGTTGAATGAAGCTAAGAACTCTGAAGAGAAGGCCAAGAAGGCCATGGTTGACGCTGCTCGTCTTGCTGATGAACTCAGAGCTGAGCAGGAACACGCCCAAGCCCAAGAAAAAATGCGCAAGGGACTCGAAGTCCAGGTTAAGGAACTCCAAGTCCGCCTTGAGGAAGCCGAGGGCAATGCTCTCAAAGCCAGCAAGAAGCAGATTGCTAAGCTCGAAGGCAGAGTTCGTGAACTCGAAAGCCTCTTGGACGACGAAGCCCGTCGCCATGCTGATGCCCAGAAGAACCTCAGGAAGTGCGAGCGCCGCATCAAGGAGCTCACATTCCAGTCTGATGAAGACAAGAAGAACCACGAGCGCATGCAGGATCTTGTTGACAAACTCCAGCAGAAGATCAAGACCTACAAGCGTCAAATCGAAGAGGCTGAAGAAATTGCCGCTCTCAATCTCGCCAAATTCCGCAAGGCTCAGCAAGAGCTTGAGGAAGCTGAAGAGCGCGCCGACCACGCCGAAACCGCCGCCCAAAAGGCCAAGGTGAAGGGCAGAGCTTCCAGTCTTGCTCGCATGTCCCCTCAGGTGAGGTTGCCATAAAAGCCCAATAAATCTGAAAGTATCCACATGAATGATTTTCATCAAGAAAAATAAGTGAAATTCATATATTCCGTACATATCTGTCAATGGTGCAATGTGATATGTTTTGTTCTCTTTGTTTTATATTTTTATTCAATTTAATTTTCTCAATTATTTATTTTAAGTTGGATAGAATCAGCGAAGGGCTTTTTGGTAACCACTCCATAGTTCTCTGAGAAGAGGTACTAAGGATCCTTTACATACACCAAAGATTCCACAGATACCACATTCCTCTATAATATGGAACCTACTAACCTATTCTCCTGCTTCTGAAAATATGAAAGTTTTCCCTCTCCTCATTAGTTTTCTTTATTTTCATTCCTGAAATTTCTGTTTCATTCTGAAATACTTTCAACTCTATCTTCTAACATTTTCTAATGTAGTGTTTCTTTACTCGGTAACAGAGGGCTGTCTAAATGCTGCCGTTCGTATCATTCTCCTCGTAAGTATCTTCATAGGTACTCCAATTTTCCCTCTTATATCTCACATATAGAAATATTTCCTTATTTCTGTATCTTTATGCCTGATTTCTTCTATCTACAATTCTTATCTTGTCACACTCAAACAATCAAAAGGAGAATCTGAAATCCACGATTAAATTCAACAAGCTTACTGCTATATTTCGCACAAAACACCAGATACAAAACTTTACTTTCTCGTTCATCGCGAATGGTTATTCAAGGAAGAAGCAATCACAGCAATGATAAACATTTTAGGCTCCGTTATAATAAATGATATCTTTCTTCTTTCAGCCCACTGGTCGCCCATTCCCTTTTCCTCGCCAGATGCTAGACTGATCATCTCCTCCATTGGATAGAAAAGTAAAAGTGTAACCTCTCCGTATTGAAGATATGGTAGCAGCAGTTATCGCACTATCCAACTACTTTTAATTGTAATGTGATAATGTACTTACTTGTACCTAACTATCTCCAACTTTATTTTCTTACTCTGTCTATTCTCATCTATCATTTCCGTTATGAAAATAACTTAAGATCGAGATTTTGTTTGTCACAAGGAGGTTCATTCTGTGCTTAGTTGATGTTTGCAGACGATTTTCTTCTTACGTCAGACACTTTTTATCGATAATAACATCAAAATCAAGAAATCGTTGAATACGTTAACCTCAGAATCAGATGAACATAAATGTCTATTTATTAATAAATGTATAGTTGACGTATTGTAAAATACTCAGCCTCTTACTATGCTCTATGGAACCGTTATTCAACTCTACGGGGCAATCTGGTGGGGACTAATTATTACCAGTGTGGGCACCATCTTTAATCAAAAACAATTTGTTATTGAATAAATGTTATAGTTTTCTATTTTACTACCACATAAAACCTTGTGATGGACAGAAAAACAATTACTTAAATAAAATATATGGCTGATACATACTTTTTCCTTTTATCCCTAAACAAATGATGAACATGTAGGAACACAAAAGAAAAGTGATTATGTTAGGAGCTCGAAGAGAAGATTTTGAATTATCTTATGAAAATTCTTTACAATACCAATTTAATGACTTACAATTATTATGAATTATAAGAGACTGTGATTCAAGGATAACATGAAGAAGAGTAATTTAAAAAGCATAGCAACTTTTCTCAAGATTTTGCATGTAGCTACATGCTATTTAAAAACAAATATATCAAATATAATTTATCAAATATTCTTGATAAAATTGCATTTCAAACATTATTGAAAACTTGCATATTCATTATTCGATATTGACTTCGATAGCCAGTGACTCAATGTCTCCATTTGTACCTACTATACTACCTCCATATCTTAATATTCTCTATAGGTAAAGCTACTGTCGACTATTTGGATGTTAGAGATAACTGAAAGATTAAAAACAAAATTGGAAGATTTAAAATTCTTAGAATGATTTCATAGATAGAATTGTAAAGTCAAGCTATCAGACAAGTCTCTATATGACAGCATCTTGCCCCTTTCTTATAAGGAAAAGTTACCGAATAATGATTTCACACGATGACTGCAAGGTTGTAAAGACAGTCCTTTCCCGAGCCTTTACTTTTCTCTAGCGCAACAATTGATTCTTTGCGTTTGCTAATAATGAGGTGAGACAAGACAGAGAGTGCTGACGCAATTTCAGTGATAACTTCTATTGCACCAATTTAGTTCATACATTAACTAATTAAAATACAACTTAATTTCACTATAAATAAATTAGTGACTCTTTTCTCTGATAGTACATCATCAAAGTGACTCTTTTCTCTGATAGTACATCATCACAGTGACTCTTTTCTCTGATAGTACATCATCATAGTGACTCTTTTCTCTGATAGTACATCATCACAGTGACTCTTTTCTCTGATAGTACATCATCACATTGACTCTTTTCTCTGATAGTACATCATCACATTGACTCTTTTCTCTGATAGTACATCATCACAGTGACTCTTTTCTCTGATAGTACATCATCATAGTGACTCTTTTCTCTGATAGTACATCATCACAGTGACTCTTTTCTCTGATAGTACATCATCACATTGACTCTTTTCTCTGATAGTACATCATCACAGTGACTCTTTTCTCTGATAGTACATCATCACAGTGACTCTTTTCTCTGATAGTACATCATCACAGTGACTCTTTTCTCTAATAGTACATCATCACAGTGACTCTTTTCTCTGATAGTACATCATCACAGTGACTCTTTTCTCTGATAGTACATCATGACAGTGACTCTTTTCTCTGATAGTACATCTTCACAGTGACTCTTTTCTCTGATAGTACATCATCACAGTGACTCTTTTTTCTGATAGTACATCATGACAGTGACTCTTTTCTCTGATAGTACATCATCACAGTGACTCTTTTCTCTGATAGTACATCATCACAGTGACTCTTTTTTCTGATAGTACATCATCACAGTGACTCTTTTCTCTGATAGTACATCATCACAGTGACTCTTTTCTCTGATAGTACATCATCACAGTGACTCTTTTCTCTGATAATACATCATCACAGTGACTCTTTTCTCTGATAGTACATCATCACAGTGACTCTTTTCTCTAATAGTACATCATCACAGTGACTCTTTTCTCTAATAGAACAGTTTGTGGTATGGTAGTGTTCTACAATTTAAGGTTTTATAACTTACCTAAAATTGGTTTCATTTGAATTTGGTTGAATCTAAAAGCAATTTGAAGACTTTAAAACTTTATTATGTAGGTTTCTGTTTCACTTGCTATGCATTATGTTTTAGTTTGCCAGTCATTGTTTTGGATAGCTGAATTTGGACTGGATAAGACTGAAACCACAGTGTTATTCAACATTTCCATGATTACTTCTGCAAATGATTGACGAATTTTATTCTTCAACTCATTGGAGTCCCGGGTTGAATGTGATAAGCACTACTCTCGATGAATCCCCATAGAAAGAAAATCACAAGGTGTAATACATTGGTGGCCACTTGATGTTCTTGTTTGGATCCACCTGTTTGGAGACTTTTCATTCAGCACCTGTTGCACAGTTTTTGAACAATGAGGTGGGGATAATAATGAATAATGATATTCAGATCTTGAATAATGAAATGTAGATCTGAATCTTGTAAAATAGAAAATGCAGCCCAAAAGTCAGACTATAGTAAATAGAGATAATT
The DNA here is from genome assembly GCA_947561585.1 of Caprella mutica. Classification (NCBI taxonomy): domain Eukaryota; kingdom Metazoa; phylum Arthropoda; class Malacostraca; order Amphipoda; family Caprellidae; genus Caprella; species Caprella mutica. Next base: position 236,185 of record CANNZV010001840.1, on the reverse strand, counting down.
ATCACCGTGTCCGAATAATTCGTCGCGAAAAGAATTCATTGTGGACAATTCGTCGCTGACAAATCGCTACGACAATTCGTCTCGGAATTTATGAATTCTATATTCATATTTATAGATTTTTAACTCAAATTCAACACGATTTTATACCATTTTCTAATTCTTCAAATTACATCCAGAGATTTTGAGTTGGTTTGATCTGATGTTTTAAGATCTATATAAATTACTCCTATTGTTGATACCAAATCTTGATATTATTTAATTATTTTTATTCATTTCAAATGTTTAATAATTCATTTCGAAAGTTGGAATAATTAATTTCAAAATAAGGGAAGATTACTTATTCATTAGAAAAATCTTTTTGTATTGCAGATACAAGGTTTTGTGCATATTGCATCATTTACTAATTTGAGGCTTTGAAAGAAATGGAAAATATGGTGAACTAGATCATGTGCACTCGTAGAGCACATACCTTTGCCGCCGCTTTGACCCTTTCTCTCCCAAAATTTGAGAAACTGCTAACTGGATTATTATCCAGTCCAATCCTCCCACCAAGTTTCATGCAATATGGTTCAATACTTTTTGAGTTATTGAGTTATAAAGGACCTTGACCTTTGCTGGATCACTCTCAAAATTCTAACAGATGGTTCCTGGACATTGACCAATTGTAACATCAAGTTTCAAACAATTTGGTTCAATACCTTTTGAGTTATAAATGACCATGACCTTGACCTTTGACCGAGTCACTCCCAATTTCTAGCAGCAGGTCACTGAACATGGAACAATCGCTTACCAAATTTCAAGCCATTTGGTTGAAAACTTTTTCAGTTAAGCGAATAACAAGATGATAAATAAATAAATAAAAAACGACAGCTAAAACATGACCTCTCCGCATTCTGTGAAGGTAATAAATAGTGAAATGAAATATGAAACAAATTAATAAAAGGAAATATGGCGAAAGAGAAAATATGGCGACGAATTGTCCTAGAACCAATTCTCACCATTCAAATTGAATGGAAACGGGGCTGAAAATTCCCCACATCCCATATTGTCACCCACACACACAGTCGTTCGAAGTCAATGATTTTCTTTTTGTTTTGAGATAAATTGTGAGTGTTTGCTCCGTCGTGGACATGAAAAGGAGTGACCGGACAACTCGCCGCTGGACACTTTCTCTGGACATTTCGCCGTGAGAACAAATCGCCACTAGGAAAATTCTTGCTAGGATAATTCGCCGCCAGAACAACTCGCCGTGTGATTTATGTTTTACCGCCGTTTACATCATTTATACATAAAAAATATTATAAATATAAACTGGATGTTGTAAATTAATTATGAAATTTTCTTAGCCTTATTTGAAAATATTTTTTTTATTTAAAAAGTTAAATCAAATGTTTTTTTAATAAACATATAATCTAAACTATTATTAACATATTATGTGTATTGTAAATTAACAATAACTTTTTTTTTGGTTCTGTTTGAAAGTTTTTGCTATAAATAATTTGCTATTGGAAAGAAAGCAAGTTCAGGTGTCTTCTTAATACGTTTAATGACTTTTAAAATTTATTTTAGTTTAAAACAAGTACATCAGTACTTGTTTTAAACAAGTACTGAACATCCTCTCATCAGAACATCCTCTTCATTTTCCTCTTCTATTCGTTAGTGCAGTCACCCGTGCTTGTATCCCTTTTCATCTCATTCCTTGGTAAGTGATTGCATCCACGAAGTAGCTTTTCTGCATTCATGAGCATTGTTGCCGACTGGTACGTGGTTGTTGCCTTTGTTCAAGGAGTAACTTTGCTTTCTGACTTCTTCCTGTCCCTTGTATTTGATTTCCTTTTGACGTTAACAACAAGGCCCTAACCTCGTTTCGAAGCAGACGTTAAACACTACTAAATTCGAATTAATAGCTCTACTATTTTTGTGGTTTGAAATATTCTTACAGAGAAAATATGACAACAAATGAAACTAATAAATTAAAATAATTCAATTTGTCAACTACTGTTTTACGTCAGTCTTGAGCGTATAGAAATAAATCCTTGTTAAAATTTATATACTTTCAAATATATGTAAATGATGTAAACGACGGTAAAACATATATCACGCAGCGAATTGTCCTGGCGTCGAATTGTCCTGGCTTCGAGTTGTCCTAGCGGCGAGTTTAGTTAGCGGCGAGTTGTCCTAGAACCATGAAAATGTTCTTCATCAGAAAACATTAGGTGCTAAAGGAAATCATGTAAATGCAAAATCTTCAGCAAATGTCGTTCTTGTTGCGTTCTTGGACAATTTATATAGATTTGTACAAAATAAATAAAATTCTTGACATAGTTATTAAACCAACTGAATTCGAATCGAACCAATGTATGGTGAGTCAATAAAAAAAACGAAACCCAACTCTGTATTGTTATATCTCAAAAACGAATGAAGTTATGATTTTTTTAAATCATAACTAATAGTGAAAAATTCAAAACTTTTCATCTATCAATATTAATGCAATAGATAATTAAAGTAAGCTGTGTCAAAAGTATGCTTGCGCACAAACACAAAAATTACGAAAATTATTTCTTTAACAAAAAAACCTAACACAATAATCCTTTACAATATATCATTATTAAATAAATATCTTGTCTTAATTCCTTCTTTACTATGTACCAACTGTCTCCCAATGTTTTTTACTAATGCAGAATTTTCTGAAAATTCACTTACGCGTGATTCTTCCCTTCAAGTCGTCTGAGTTTGTAGGCGGAGTATAACACTAAATCTTCATATGTCCCCATGAGAAAATATGATCTGGTGTCATGTCCAGTGATCTTGGTGGCCACTTATTTGCATAGTAAATTTATTGCAATAATGCGATTGTTGAAGGCTTCAGTTAGCGAATGTCGCACATCAATCTTTATTGCAGCAATGAGAACAAGAATTGAAATATATTCGGGAAGAAATGGAGGACATGTGGAGGGAGTCGGTAGATAATAAAGAAGAAATATATATTAAATATATATTTTATTATGGGTTGTTAATGATATGTTATGAATATGAAAGATTATCGTATTTTTCTGTAATAAAAAAACAATCTTCGAAATTTTATGTTTGTGCGCAAGCAAACTTTTGATACCGTTAATTATAATCACTATAGCATCAATATTGACGTAGTTTTGAATTCCTCACTATTTTTGTAAAAAAATAGACGAATACAATGGTATTTAAAAAAAACATAATAATGTTATTAGAGTCTGAGACATATCAATGGAAAGTTGGGTTTCGTTTTTTTTTGACCCACCCTGTATTAAAGAAGTTATTAAAGTTTAAAATGTGCAACACTGCGATGATACACCCTGTATATAATTTAAATGCATATCTCTTCATAGATTTAGAAACTCAACATATCTCTATAGAAAAGGCACCTAATTTATGAAATTTTCTCATTGGGTATTCAAGATATATTTTGCAGATTTCTTTTAAGACATATAAAGGTATTCATCTCATTTGCTCTCCTGTATACTATAGACGATTTTCCCAAAATATTTTCGCGATTGGGTATGTACGGGGAAGCCTCCAAACATGTTAGTTACGACGAGTAAGACACAGTGACCTTTTTGGCACTTTTCTACGGTGTGAATTATTTAATTTATATTGATATATGGAAGTAATCTATTTATATTGATATATTATAATAAAATAACTTATACTGGTTTAATCAATTTATGTTAATTAATACATTGAAATAATATAATCAATATCAATGATACAACAATCTTTTTGAATATTTTGGTAAGTTGGCGAGAAATAATTGTATAAATATTATCGATTGATTCTTGTAGTGAAGTTCAGTTATAATTTGAAAATATCATATTGTAATTATAAGATATCACATAGTGTAACATATAATATATCACACAGTATAACATATAAGATATCACACAGTATAACATATAATATATCACACAGTATAACATATAAGATATCACACAGTATAACATATAAGATATCACACAGTATAACATATAATATATCACACAGTATAACATATAAGATACCACACAGTATAACATATAAGATATCACATACAGGTAAATTTTGACTATTTTATAAATAATAGATTTCTCTTAATTATTGATTTTTTTCAGATAATCTTATAGAAAACATATTCTAGAAGGTAAAATAAGAATATTTAGAAATGTTTCGTCTGTTTTCTTGACAGTACATTTCTAACATTTTCTCAAATTGTCTTAACTATCGTTAAAGTGTTGCCGTTAATTTGCCTGATTTGCTCTTTGATGTTTCTATCTCATTTAGTTATTTTGTTTGGTTTGTTAATTTTGCCTTTCCTTTAAGGTAACCCACAGACTTATATACTCAGGTATGATTCATCCCGGGGATCTATGAGACCAATAATGAACATCACCAAGACGAGAGGACAAATTTTGATGAAACAAGCGATTTAAAGAAATATTGTTTCTCCAGCAGTGTGAATCGTGACGTTATCTTGTTGATACCAAATTTTTTGCTTCAATCATAACCTTTCTCCAGTGACGTCAGATACAGCATCGTATTATATTTGATAAAAATAAAATCCAATGATTTCATCAGCCATGTTAACAGGTCCCCTTCGGACTTACCGATAACCTTACTCGATTACAACCTGTTGGTTACCATAAAGGAAGAAAACACCAATTAACTAAACACAATCAAGTATGTAATTAGAATCATCCAAAAGGAAATCAGGAAAATTTTCGATAATAAATTAACGAAAGTTACTGACAATTTGGAGAAAAAGTTAGAAATTTGTAGTGTGGCGACTGCAGGCGTCACTTAACAGAGATTGTTTTCAATGCTTATACATTATTTATAATTGAAATATATGAATCCAATTAATTTTTGACATTACATTATAAGTTTTATCCCAGATTGTTGAGGAGTTATTAAAAGGTTATTTAATGTGGCATACTTATTGGCACACCCTGTACTTTAATTTACATCAGGTAATTACTAACTGGTTAATTTATAGGACCGAATATGCATTTTTGGTTTAAAAATACTAATTGGAAATCAAAACAAAGCGTGTCAAAAAAATTTTCTTAAGCGTCAGATTATTACTAAAATTATTGTTAAATATTAGTAAGTATTTCTTTCACATTGAGAAATTATCTAATGAATACTAAATCTTATTGTTTAGGTTATAAATAATGACTTATGCTGTGAAATTGTTTCAACAGAAAAAGTGAAAAAGATATCAGTCTGACCAACATCGCGAGAGTAGCGAATAAAATCTTCGTTTGACTGCACACCTAAAAATAGCATCGGTGTACCTGACAGGTGTGAGATGTCAGAGGTGTTACTGAGGGAGAAAATTTAGATACCGCCCACTCTGTCTTCCTGACTGTCTAAGAGGAACCAATTGAGTTAATGAAAGCTATTTCTTTCGATATCATTACTGATTAAAAAGACCCAAACTCATTTACAACAAGGATGGCATGCTTCACATACTTTATATTTTACAGAACTAAACAATAAGTCTTTGATTATGAGTAACTACTATAAAGAAAAGGTAATCTTCAGAGTATCTGGTATCTCTCCTGAGAATACTAATACTCGAAGAGAGTACACACACTGAGTGCTGTGAATTGGAAGTGTGATTCATGGTGAGAATTTGCTTTAGTGAAGGGGTGGACAGTGAAAGTACGATCCTATCGGTGTTGATAGTATTAGCCCATATGCGAAAAACAAGAGTAGAATGCTGTTATTTTATATTGAATCAAAAGTATTATAACATAACTAGTGTACATTCCCGATATGAGTAACGGGTTTAGCGTAACCAGTTAAAAATGTACCTAAGATCATATCAACATAATCCCATAACTTACTTAATTAAAACAAATTAATAGTAACTTTCCCTATTTATTTCACATAATGAATATATTATTATTCACTTACGTCAAAATATTTGGTTATAGTCTTTATTAGAAATATAGCTTGCAGTAAACATACATATATTTCATATCATTCTGGCTTCTTCACATATCACCGATATCCGTCCGGTACGTCTCGGTCCGTCTCCGTCACTCTCCTCTCAGTGATTCAGTGTCAGTGAAAAAATATATCGTTACTTTAATTTCCACGGACACGTTCTTACAGTACCGGCTCTTCTCAGTGATAAAAAACCACTGACCGGAAACGTCCCGGACGGATCCCTGACATGTGTGAAGAAGCCTTAAGAAGCGAACACCAAATATATAAACACACGACGGGAATTATGTTCGGCCGCTTTTACGGGTAATAAACATGAAGAGTGTAACCATGATACACATGGGAAAGTACTGATATAAAATTTTGAATAATTTGTATTTATTCCATTTTTGTATGCATTTTATCTATAAAATATAGTATCTGTAATATATTTTTATCAAATTCACTGAATTACCATTGTGACCCGTTTCTTTACCGGAAACAAACACTAATAAATAAATAAACACTCCTCGTGAATTATTAGGACAGACTATATCAAATCAAGAGTATAAAATTATCACAGATTTAGCAATGCAATAGGAAGTGTCGTCAGAAGAAGAACAGTGAACCAACTAAAAGTGTGTGACTATTTCACAAAATGTGTTAAAAATTATTAAATAGTTTCAAACTCGGAACAAAAAGAAGAAATTGGCAAAAAATTTAACAATATTCTATTTCAGAAACTTGAACAAGAGAACTAAGTAGTTGATGCGATTTCTGTAAATAATAAAACCATTAGCTCTAATAATAAAACCATTAGCTCTAATAATAAAACCATTAGCTCTAATAATAAAACCATTAGCTCTAATAATAAAACCATTAGCTCTAATAATAAAACCATTAGCTCTAATAATAAAACCATTAGCTCTAATAATAAAACCATTAGCTCTAATAATAAAACCATTAGCTCTAATAATAAAACCATTAGCTCTAATAATAAAACCATTAGCCCTAATAATAAAACCATTAGCTCTAATAATAAAACCATTAGCTCTAATAATAAAACCATTAGCTCTAATAATAAAACCATTAGCTCTAATAATAAAACCACTAGCTCTAATAATAAAACCATTAGCTCTAATAATAAAACCATTAGCTCTAATAATAAAACCATTAGCTCTAATAATAAAACCATTAGCTCTAATAATAAAATGATGTTGCTGCAAATTATTTATAATACAAAAAGTTAGGCGACAGACTAAAAATTTCCAAAGATTATTCTTAAAAAAAATCTCGTTTCTATTTTTAAATAGGATGATAATTATATACAATTCGTTATGTTGAATTAGTATTTTAACATTTGAACGAATGTGTGCTATTTTTATCTTTTTTAACTGATAAACTTAACACATTGAATGTCCTAATTAGGTACATATATGTATGTGTCTAAATGTTCATCCGTACTGGTCATATGTCTCAATATTAGCCGTGCTCTGTGCCAAATAGCTTCACAGTCAGTCATTAGTTTGATGATTGACTGGCTTTAGAAGGGAGAACTATTGCATTAAAATAAAGCAACCAATAGGGGTATTAGTAGTTTAACACGTGAGAAAAATTTCGACGAACTGAATTTTCGCCGAAAATAGGTTCGCTATATCTCATTATATTTATAACGTGTAATGTTCTTAACATTTTCGGTGAAAGTGTCATTCGGCAAATTTTCTTTTGGTGAAATATCCTGACATGACCAGTGGACATTTCTCTGCTAATTTGTAATGAAATATAAATTCTAGAATCTTAATGTGGTCAAATAAAACGCAAACTGAGGTATTTGTTATTATAGAACCACCTAATTCGTTTTCTTCTCAATTCGTGGATTATTTTCCAAAAAATACTTTTCAATTGTTTTTAATTCGGGTTTGTTGAAAATAAAAGGCGTTAAGGAAACTAATAAAATGTTAAAATAGAAGCCATTGGTAAAAAGTTTTTTATTGCATTCACAATAAACGAGGTAAATTACTGCAAAATATCATTCCTAATTTGTGGTAGGCATTAAATACATAAATATTCCGCTTAGTAAATTAGTATCACTTAAGATAGGTGTATAGGAGATTATTTAAATGATATGAGGACATTTACACTTATTTGATGTTATTGATTATTCTAAAATAGTTCGCTGTCGTTTTTTGTGGACAATCACTAGAATACGAAAGACTGCCTGTAAGACTGTACCGTGTAGTCTTTATAATAAGGGAAAGCCACCATGAAATATTCCACCAATTTAAATTAAGAAAAGTTACTCACATTATTTTGTTAACTTAGATTCAGTGAATGATGTTATAAAATGATATCATCACCACCAAAATCACTTTTATTTTAAAATCACTTACATACCTATAATATTAAACTTAATCTAAATGAAATTCATTATCATGCTATAAAACTTTCCATGGTGAAACTTTCCGTAGAGGAATTTTCCGTAACGTAATCTCCCTAGAACCAGGGGACTTATCCATCAGATAAAAGTGGATACGAAGTGTATGACAAATTCGTCACTGACTAAGTGTTCTTTAAAATGTCTGTTAGTGAATTAGCCATCTGTGGATTACATTTTTCCTAATATACTGACTGGTGGTGGTGAATACTAACCAATAGTCGAGAGATTTGACTACAAATTGACCCATAACACAACACTATCAGACAACACTCTAAAAATAGCAAAACAAACTTCTGCGTGACGCCATCATTTTATCTCTTACGTGATATAATAATGATTAATGATGATCAACTAAAAACTGCAGTTCCATTAAAGAACCCTGTAAATCAAGTATTTGATACCTATAGTTCAAGAAAATATACCTATAGTTTATAGTATAAGAAAATATACCTAATTGTATAGTATAAGAAAATATACCTATAGTATATAGTATAACAAAATATACATATAGTATATTATAATAAAATATACCTATAGTATATAGTATAAGAAAATATACCTATAGTATATAGTATAAGAAAATATACCTATAGTGTAATAAGAAAATATACCTATAGTGTAATAAGAAAATATACATATAGTGTAGTATAAGAAAATATACCTATAGTGTAATAAGAAAATATACCTATAGTGTAGTATAAGAAAACATACCTATAGTGTAATAAGAAAATATACTTATAGTGTAATAAGAAAATATACCTATAGTGTAATAAGAAAATATACCTATAATGTAATAAGAAAATATACTTATAGTGTAGTAAATCAAAATATACCTATAGTGTGTAGTATAAGAAAATATACCTATAGTAAAATGTAAGAAAATATACCTATAGTATATAGTATAAGAAAATATAAATATAGTATATTATAACAAAATATACCTATAGTGTATAGTATAAGAAAATATACCTATATAGTATAATATAAGAAAATATACCTATAGTATATAGTATAACAAAATATACATATAGTATATTATAACGAAATATACCTATAGTGTAGTATAAGAAAATATACCTATAGTAACTTAGTATAAGAGAAATAACCGACAGTTCCATCTTTCTGTATTATTTTTCGTTTTATATTTTGATTAAAATAAAAAATATGATTAAATAGGTATACTCAATTAATAACTAATCTAAATAATCAAATAATTTTTAATTTCTTTCATTTTTAAAATTTTATATTACTCTTTTATTTTACTTTATTTCTAATATTAATTTATGATGCAATCCATCACTTGATTTCATCATTTAATGTAGTTTGTTGTATCCGCTAGCCGATATACATATATTTTATGTTAAATTAGTAATAAACTACAAAAGTGTCAGACTAATGGGATGTCGGACTACTGGGGTGTCGGACTACTGGGGCGTCGGACTAGTGGGGCGTCGGACTAGTGGGGCGTCGGGCTAATGGGGCGTCGGACTAATGGGGCGTCAGACTACTGAATAGTAACCAGTACACATACCTTACCTGATGATTAATTAATTAATTTATGGGACTGGAAGAAGCAGTCAGAAAGGAAAGGGGCTCCATGAACAAAGTAGTCACCACCTTGGTAACGATGTTCATGATGCAGAAATGCTACTCCGGGAATGCAGTCACTTACCAAGGAATGTGACGTAAAGGGACACTCACGGATGGAAGAGTAAAATAATAATATTTTAAGGTGAAAAAACAGCTGTTTCAGGAGTGTTCACCAGCGAAGCAACATTTACACAATTATCTTCCCAGTTACCATGTGACTTGGTATCAAACAAACAAATATAGAATTAAATTAATTTAGTAAAGAGCCTATCACAATGTTAGTAAATGTGACTCGTATTTTAGTATAGATATTTATACTTCGTAAAATAAACCATTGACAATATTGTGGTCACCAAGAATAGTAGCCACTGACAGCTCGTCTTCATCGAGTTCAAAATTCAGAATCTCTGTTTGCAAATTAATGCAGTGTTTGACATTGGATGGAAGAGGAAAATGAAGAGGTGATAGTAAATGAAGCCTACGATCGAGTCTACCTAACACGAAAATCTAAGACCTCGTAGTTGAAGAGCACAACCCTAATACTATCCACTAAAACTGCCAGTAGTGGTGAAAAAAAAACATGGTAAAAATGTAAAATTACAACAGTTCGGGTGCTATTATTTTTATCACGGGGGGTAACCCCCGCTTTAAGTTAATGTGAGGTACGGTTTTTGACTTAAAGCGGGTCTGCCTGCATAATCCATGAGCTAGGCACGTTATGTGCACCATTTTAGGAAATGAAACTCCTATAGGTCTTTGCATTGCTTTGCACACATATGGAGCAGCATCGGTTGTTACCACTAAATTATTCTCATAAAGTATTTGGTTTGGCCAGATTATTTTAATGGAATCATTAAAGGAGGCTGCTATTGACGAATGATTTGCAGATTTTAGCTGAGCTACATTTAGTGTAGTCTTAGGGTTTAACCCGGACATAATTTGAAAAAAGACAAGTACTTAAGTACTTAAAATGTCTTTGGATGATTTTACTAGAAATTTGAAAGTTCAACAAAATTTCTAACTTGCCTTAACTCCTTATCTATTTGCAAACAAAATTTTATACGGAGGGGGGGGGGATGTACTCCTAGGCTGAAAGAAATGTCATTAATTTGTTATTTTTGAGCAGTAATTTGTTTAATTAATTCGTTTAGATGTGTCTTATTTCCAGGAATATTAGAAGGAAGGATTGGATGATAGTCCTAAATACGATTCCTAAGGGAGCTGTACTAGCTGTGGCGGGAGCCCTCCAACGGTTATTGCAGAAGGCTCTACCGCAGAAGACCCAGTTAGTATGGACAAGGCTTATGGTCTTCTGCTACTGGGGTTGCAGTGCCCATATGGCGGTAAGGAAGCTCGCAAATGTCTCTCTTTCTACTAAAATCAATCGGCAGGTGGCCTAATTTTTAGAGACTGACTGACTCCCCACCTACGCTGCCTGAACCTATTGTCCGAGTTGTTGACAATCGACACGCTTCAGACAATGATAAATTACAAAAGAAAAGTGACAAGAAAATTACAAAAGAAAAGACTGGCAGCTAAGTCCGCAGATGATGACGTAAGTGGAGCAGTTCTTGAGCTGTCATCTTCGAAGGAATTGGTCCAACGAATCGAAGAGACTGTCATAGATTTAAGATCTAAACACCCGCCTGCCCCTCAAAACTTGATGATGCAAGAACCTCCGGATAATTCTCTAATTGTACCAATTGTTTTGGATGAGGAGGTTAAGAAGGCTGTTAATTCTTTCCATCCTGGTTCTGCCAGAGGACCTGTTGGCCTCAGGCCAGGTCATTTGATGACATTATTGTCCTATTCTTCTACAGAGGCCAGAGTATGTCTTCACAGATTTTGTGAATGCAATTTTGAGAGGAAAAGTTCCTGATTTGGCTGTGTCAACTTTTTATGGAGCCACATTGTGCACTTTAGTCAAGAAGGATGGTGACATCAGACCCATAGCAGTTGGTAACACCTTGCGGAGGTTGGCAGCCAAAGTTGGTGCGTGCCCCTTATCACACTTTTGGAAGCGAATTAAGACCGGTTCAGTTTGGGTTGTCTACGAAGGGTGACTGTGAAGCTGCCGTAAATTCTGCTAGACTGTACTTGAGTAACTGTAATGATAGAAAAGTGTTTCTCAAGGTGGATGTGAAAAACGCTTTCAACTGTCTGAGGAGAGATACCTTCCTTACTGTTATTCTTGTCAGAGCTATTTAGACTCTTATGGCAAGCTTACTCTTCACCTTCAGCTATTGTTTTTGATGACGAAGTGCTGAGATCGGAGGGTGACATTTTTGGACCGGCTATGTCTGAAAAAGAATAGACGAGGTGGCTCCTAGTTTTAAGTCAGAGTTCAATGTTTGGTATCTGGACGACACAGCCCTGTTAGATGCACCGGAGAGAGTTCTGGAGAATGTAACAATTTTAATAAATTGGTTGGACTTGAAGTTAATAGCGAAAAATGTGTGCTGACCATCCTCGATGATACTGCTCCTGGTGAAACAGAATTGATGTCCTGGCAGTGCTTCTTTATGTCAGGGTGGTAAATGAGGACAATTGCTCTTTGTTGGGAGCGCCTTTTAAGTGACTTTGGAATTCCTGCGGAGATTCCTGCAGATATCTGTACCTAATGGTTTTTCGGTTGTGGGTGGTGGATAACCATTAAGCCTTCTCTTTGTTGAGAAACGTTTTCTCCATTAAAAAGCTGCAATATGTTTTGTAGGCATCTCCAGCTTGCAATCACGTAGTCGAGCTTAGATGTTTTGACGAATCTCTTAGATCTGCCGTGGCCAGTGTGACCAATGTAGAGATGTCAGATAATTCTTTCTGGGGTTGTAGAGGTAACTCTACTGGTTGGCCTTGGTGGACTGGGTTGTGGGATATCTGAGACATTGTCTTACCTGCTTTTGTGTCGCCAATGTATTCTGTGAGTGATTTGGTTGAGTTTTTCTTTCTAGTAATAATGTAGTTGATGTCGGAGAGTTTATGGATGCAGTTAGGACATGGAGACAGGGTTTACAGGCTGATTTCCCGGTACCAGTCCATGAGTCCAGTTAAAAAGAATGGGATACACCACGGGCTCATTCATTAATGGCGAGTCTGTTGGCTAGAGCTTCTCTGGTGACAAGAACACGACTGTCATCTGCATTTCTTGAGAAAACTTGAGTGTGGTTGAATGCGATTTTCATACCGTCATTAGGTACACAGCTTGATCCAGAGGTCATGAGGGTAGCCATTGCTCTTGAAGTGGGTGTCAGAGTTTGTGAACCTCATTCTTACCGCTGTGGTAGTTGGATGGATGTCAGAGGATTGCATGACGTGTCTTGTAGGTACAGTTGGCCATGAAAACAGGAAGAGAAGCAGGATTCCCTTCAGTGCTTGAGCCTTGTTGACTTGACAGGGAATAAGGATTTATTGAAAAGAAGAAATTACATCAATTCTTCAAACCCCTATATAATACTTATGGTGAAGGGAATTTTCGGGCAACATTAAAAATAAATACAAAAATGCATAGACAACTGACAATATTCAATCATCAAAATACACTAAATAATAAAAATAGGAAAACATGACATTAATGATATGTCAGATTAAAGGCACTGATACAGTGAATCAAAAAAAGGGGATAGTAAATGCGCAGATGGTATTACTGTGTTCCCTTACATGAATGCAAAGAGTCTGATTTGGAAGTGCACATGTGTTGACACATTTGCCGAGACACACCTCAATGATTCCGCGGTTGAGGCCGGATCAGCTGCGGCGTTTGCGTTTTTTCTTGCGTTTAATTGAAAAATATCGTCTTTAAAAAAACTGAACTTAACAATACTGTTTCGCTATTTTAAATGTTGTAGACCCTTAGAAAAGAAATTGTACTTAAATTAAAGGACCATAATGTATAACATGATAATGTCGTAATGGAAGAAATTTAAAAGAATTAAACAAATTACTGTTAAAAAATAACGAAAAATGAGGTTTTTAAACAATTCAATACACTATTTTTTTAATTTTCACACCACCTGACAAATAATTTATTTTTATTTCGAAAATGAGAAAACAAATTCAATACCAAGATAATATACAAAAAATGAGTGACAAGTACAAATAGATAAAGAGTTAAGACAAGTTTGAGATTTTGTTGAACTTTCAAATTTCTAGTAAAATAATCCAAAGACATTTTAAGTGCCCCTCATTCAAATTCAAATAATATTTTTGCTCAAACCGGATTTCGGTGGATTTTCACATGATTGAAGTACTTGAAATTGCGCTTCTAATGGTACCAAACTTGTCTTTTTTTCAAATTATGTCCGGGTTAGCCATATTTTGAGCTTAGATTGACTAGCCTCAACATTGACGTTGTGGGGGGGCTTGAGTGCACCAAGGAAGTGAGGAGCTGAGCCAGTGGGGTGACCTGGTCACCCCGGAAGATCAATCATGCTGGAGAGGTCCTCACGGAGGAGCCAGACTAATAGCCTACGCAGACTGACAATAAGATCACCGACCCAGGAAAACCCACCGAGGAAGGCAACCTCACCAAAAATCCCCTCTGATACAGGCTAAGATCAAACCATGACAAGTACAACCAAGGCCATGGCCCCCAGTCCCGGGCAGCCCCTCCAGTCGTCGCTGAGTGGGGGGCAAGGGGGTGCTAAGAATCTCCCGGTCCAACCAAGCGACACCCTGACAACAAACGACACTGCACCTGGATACGAATATGGAACTACTCTACAACACAATCACCTTGATAACTCTGAAAATCTGGACGAACCTATTGATCACGATTTGGACTTGAACATGAACATCACTAAAAGTGACTCTCCTGAAAATAGAAACTCAACAGAAACCACTTCTACAACAAAACCACCAGAACTCTCGTCAAATAATAGAGCAATATCCTACTCAAATGCAATTAACTCATCAAAAACTAATAAAACTCAATTAAATAATAACAACAAACACGTCACGTTAACTTCAGGTTCCAGAGAAGACAGAAAAGCAGATCTAGAAGTGCAACCTGCCTCATTCTACAGCACCGATCATCACCCAAAATTCTACACAATTACCTTCCCAGGGCTAGACATTAGCCGAGACCTCAACATTTTTGAAATAGAACAAGACATCACAAAGAAAATTGGAAACCTCATACGCATAGAAAAGCAATCAAGAACATCTCTTCTTGTTGAAACCTCTTCCAAATCTCAGTCTACAAATATTGAAAAACTAAAAACTCTTGCTGAACATCCAGTAACAACTGCATTAGATCCTATCCTAAGCTTCACAAAAGGCATAGTAAAAAGTAAAACCATGACCTATCTATCTGAAGAAGATTTAAAACGCAGACTCTCCAACCAAGGAGTAACTGAAATAACTCATCTCAAATCAACAAATGATAATAGGGCAGAATCATATACATTTTTACTCACTTTCAAAAGTTCATCACTACCAGCTCTCATCAGACTAAACCAGTGGCACTGTGAATTGGTAGAAGAGTACTATCCTTCTCCAATGAGGTGCAAAAGATGTCAAAAACTTGGCCATACCAGGAACCAATGCAGAAGTACAGAGTTGACATGTGAAACATGCTCAAAAATCCACAAAGATGAAGAAACCTGCACAAATGAAAAGATATGTGTCAACTGTGGAGGTGGACATAAAGCTTTTCCTCAAATAGTTGCCCACACTACCTACTCAGAAAAGAAATCCTCAAAGTACAATCTACAGAAAAAATATCTTTCAGACATGCTAAAGTAAAAGTCAGGATATCTTATGCAAAACAAAATAAAAAATACAATTTTGACAACTTCTCTAAGCAAAACGAGAAACCTCCACCAACCACAAGAGAAAATGAATCCATCAACAATTTCGAGCCAGAACAAATACCACAGACTGAAAATCATACACCCAGTTCACCTCAAAAAGATGAAAACAACAATATAGAAAACAGCCCTGGACCTCAAAAGAATCAAACTAAACCTACAACCAAAATTACAGAACTTACAATATCTCAAGATAAAACTGCCCAACCCTCAACTTCAAGTTTGAGGGCAAGTCAAGGAGAAGAAGGTGAAACGGGGTGGAGAAAGTGTGGGAAAGGGAGAGGAATGGGAGAGAGTGCGGAGAGCAGGAGTGGGACTGTTAGACGGATAAGATCCTTGTCTGTCTCAAAGATGACGGGAGCGTTCGCAGCAATTGCTGGTTATGACGACATGGATCAGGAGTCTGGCAACGCAAAGAGGCTAAGAAACCCATCCGATGACCAAACTCCAAACAATAGAGCACGCCCGAAATTATCTAAAATAGACGACAAATCTAGCCCAATAACTCACAACCAGAAACTCCCACCAGACCCATTTGGCAACTTAATAACCTTATAATAACCATGCACTCTGATACAATAATGCAATGGAATATGAGATCTTACAGAACATCGTTCACTGATCTCAAAATACTACTTCACAAATACACTCCTCTCTGTATCTGTCTCCAAGAAACCATGATGTCCAATAGTGTTCCAAATCCCCCATCCCATTATTCTATAGTACACAGTGCCCCTGTCTGTCAGGATGGCCACGAGAGAGGAGCTTCTATCCTCATCCATAATAGGATACAATACGAAAATATCCCACTCCAGACAACTCTACAAGCAGTTGCCATCAAACTTTACCTGAATAGATCATATACCATTTGCAGTGTCTACCTCCCACATCACCAAATAGAGCAACAAGAAATAGAAAACCTCATCAACCAACTACCACAACCACTAATTCTGATGGGAGATATAAATGCAAAAAGCCCCATCTGGGGTGGCAACGATACGGACCCAAGGGGACTAATGTTTGAAAACATTCTGCTCAATTATCCAATTTTCACTTCAAACGATGGATCTCCTACCCACCATCATATTCAAACCAATTCTTTAACAGCAATAGATATAGCCATCTGTTCATCCCAATGCTACGATCTTCTGAATTTCAAAGTTTTAGAAAGTACTCTCTCTAGCGACCATTACCCTATACAATTGACATTCATTAATGCCCCTATCATCCTGAATAGTAACCCAAGATATAAAACTCAAAATGCAGATTGGCTACTTTTCAATAACCTCACCAATTCAAATTTCAATATAAACGAAGACTCAATAGATGAAGCACTTAACAGGATAACAAATTGTATAATTGATGCAGCAGACCACAGCATCCCCAAAACAACAGGCAATCTAACCAAACCACCAGTACCTTGGTGGAATGAAGAATGCAGACTGGCGAAGCGGGAGAGGGTCAGAGCTGAGAAGGCTTTCCGAAACAATCCTACATTACACAATAAAATCAGATACAATAGAGCAAAAGCTAATTCAAGATCTACCATGAAGAAAAATCAAAAGCAATCATTTCAAAACTACATCCAATCAATAAACCAAAATTGCTCTCTCCACAAAATCTGGAAAAAAGTTAGAAAAATAGAAGGAAAATTTTCCCCATCTCCACATCCAGTTTTACAAGATAGGCAAGGCAATCTTCAAAGCTCCCCAGAAGCTACCACCGAAATACTGGCAAATCATTTTGCTGATGTATCAAACCCTGACAACTTCGAACCTCAATTTAAAAACTACAAACGTCAACAAGAGCTCCGTCAAATCAACTTTAATACGTCCACAAACCATCCTTACAACAATCCAATATCTGAAACTGAACTGATACATGCATTAGCTGATACACATGAATCAAGCCCAGGAGAAGACGGCATCACTTTCAACATGATAAAGCATGTTCATCCTACACTAAAATCAATAATCCTCCAATTCTTCAACATGGTATTCCTAAGAAGTCTCTTTCCTTTAATATGGCGCACAGCAATTATCATTCCAATAGCTAAACCTAATAAAGATCATAAAAAAACAGAAAATTATAGACCCATCTCTCTCACATCAACTCTTTGCAAACTCCTGGAAAAAATTATCAACCACAGGCTGATGTGGTTGCTGGAATCCGGTGGCCACATCGCAAAATGCCAATCTGGTTTTCGAAAAAATAGAAGCACAACAGACCATCTAATCCAACTGGAAACCCACCTAAGACGAGCACTTGATAATAAAACTCACACAATAGCAGTTTTCTTCGACATTCAAAAAGCTTACGATACGACATGGAGACGCGGAGTGTTGAAGAGTCTACATGACACAGGATTACGAGGCCCACTACCCAAATTCATCAAAAATTTCCTAACTAACAGATCAATAAAAGTAAGGATCGGCACAACTCTATCTAACTCAATTCCGGTTCAAGAAGGCATCCCCCAAGGCAGTGTACTAAGCTGCACACTCTTTCTAATAGCCATCAACTCCATAGCTTCTGCAGTACCAAACACAGTTGAATCTCTTCTATATGTCGATGATTTCACAATATACACATCAGGATACAATACGCAAAGCATTAAACGCAGACTCCAAATTGCAATAAATTCCCTCACCAAATGGAGCGCAAAATCAGGATTCCAATTTTCTCCAGCAAAAACAACATCCTTACATGTTTGCAGAAAACATCACTGCCCCAAACTAGCCCCAAACCTCACCGTTAAAGGAAATCCAATCGAATGCGCCAGCTCCGTTCGATTTCTTGGATTAACCATAGACAATAGCCTCACCTGGAAACAGCATATTAAAAACACCAAACTCAAATGCCAGAAAACTCTCAATCTATTCAAGAAACTCTCCCACACCAAATATGGATCTGACAGCACAACCCTAATAAGATTATATACAATGCTCCTCAAACCCATTGTTGAATATGGTATTGAAGCATTCTCATCAGCAGCAGACTCCTACATCAAATCTCTAACTCCAATTCAAAACTGTGCTCTCCGAATAGCAACTGGTGCTTTCAGAACTTCTCCTATTGACAGTCTTCATGCAATCACTTCAGTACCTCCTTAGCAATATGCATCGCATCTAAAACACCTCAACTACTACCTCAGACTCATTGTCAACCCTAGCCATCCTCTTCATACCGCCGTCATTGACCAAGATAATCTCAACCCCGATACAATAATTGAAAACTTCCCTAACAGAAGCTTCATGAAAAGAGCACACAATTTGCACCTCACCTACAATCTCAACAGCTCACGCATTCTCTCCGAGGCTATACCGAACCTCCCATTATGGCAAGCCAAACTCTCAATATGTCCCGACCTATTAGAAACACCGAAACAAGACCTAACTGACTCTCAACTAAAAAATGTGTTTAATCGTCATTCCAGATATCATATAAACACTCTGAGAATTTTCAAAGATGGATCCAAAATTGCTGACGGTGTCGGTTATGCCTTCACTTGCCAAACCCACTCCCATCAATGCAGAATAGATCCAATAGCATCAATCTACACCGCGGAACTATTGGCAATCAAAGATTCTATAGACTATGCAACCACATTAAATAACAATATGAATGAAGTAACAATACACTCAGACTCAAAAAGCGCAATCCAAGCCCTCTCCTCCCCATACTCGAAGCATCCAATAATCCAACATATCCAACAACAAATAATAAGCAGCAATAAGTCATTCACCCTATGTTGGGTCCCTGCACATGTTGGTGTGCAGGGAAATGAACAGGCAGACGAACTGGCAAGAAGCAGCATAACCATATTGCAAATATCTCCGCTGTCTCTTCCAAGATCAGACATCAAATCCTTCCTCAAACAGTCAATCAAAAAAGCATGGCACCAAACATGGCAAAACTTGAATAACAATAAACTTCACGAATCACTACCAACAATCCCCCTGAAGTACACAGACTCTCATCCTCGACGATGGTCTGTGAAGCTCTGCAGAGCAAGAATAGGCCACACTCCTCTCACACACGGATATCTGATATCTGGAGAAGATCAGCCCCTCTGTGAGGACTGTATTATGCCCCTAACCATGAGACACATCCTCATCGAGTGCCCCTCTCACACACAACGGAGACAACTCTTCGGTTGTCCTGGACCTCCCACTCTCAAGGATGTTTTTAAAGATGACAAATGCCAAATACACGGCCCGCTCTATTCTTACTTGGACCAACTCTGTGTTCTACAGATGACTTGAAGCTCCAATAGATACTCCCCTACTCCGTTGAAGAAGTAGCACTCAATAACCCTCTTGATGTGCTATAACCAACCTCAAAATCACTGCAAGAACACCAAGTGGTGAATGTGGTGGAGAAACACGCTATAAAATAAAATAAATAAAATAAATTGACTAGCCTAATTTCCCAGATATCATTTAATGAGTTCTTCTTCTCCCAAAATTGCAAAAAAGAAGCAGGCAATGTACCTTTTCTCTACGTCAGTTGTTTCGTCTATGGAAATACACAGTTTTTAACCAGCCACCTTTTTTCGAAGTAAATTAATAGTATATAGTTCTTCTTTGTCCACTTCAGGAATGTTTTCTCCTTAGGATTATGTTTATGTGCCACAAATTATTTCTTGTTAAATCATTAACCTTAATTCGGTATGCATGTTCCAATCATTTTGTATGCATTGTTGAGCAACGGACTTCAAAGATACCTACTATTGTTTTTTTGAAGATATTTATTTGTTAGTTGTATCTAGATTGCCTATATGTTGTATCTTTGAACAGAAAAAATACGTTACTTTCATAATTTCTTTAAAAAATATTATTTTCTAATAAAAAGAATACATTTTTTCATAAAGAGAATATTCTTTTTATATTAGGAATAAGCTTTATTTCAAATATGCTCAAAGTTATATTTTTATGCTAAAAGCATATAGTCACAACCCTATTTTAATTAATTTAGCAGGTGCCTTAACGACTGTTCAGAACTAAAAGCCATATCGATGACGACAAAAGAATTAAATAAAAAGGATTTGAATGAAACCGTCAGAAAGGAAAGTAGCTCCATGAACAAAGTCACATACCACTAGTCTGAAACTAGTCTCAATATTTACTCAGTGAAGCTTGGTAGGGGTTTAACGTCTGCTTCCATCTTATCGTTGACGTCGAAAGGAAATTAAATACAAGGGACTGGAAGAAGCAGTCAGAAAGGAGACTGTAGTCACACCAACTATACTCATCGGTGCAGAAAAGCTACTCCGTGAATGCAGTCACTTACCAAGGAACGGGACGAAAAGGGACACACTCTGCTCTAATGTGTGCAATAACAGTTAGGTCAGAGGCAAGGCTTCCTTAGGAGGGTATCTCAGTGAAACAACTTAAAAAGCATAGTTTGAAATATTTATGGGAAATATTCATACACTTGTGATTTATGGGGCCCGTGCACCAGAGTCTCAGACTTTCATTCAAATTACAGTATTTCCAACAAAGCAAAGTATGCGAATAAATAGACAATGAAATTATAATAATGAATGATTGGAGGTTAATAATAAATTTGAGGTTTTAATTTCCGATTACAAATAAAAAGAAGCTTGATTTAGAAAATTGTATTACAATATTTATCATTATATCTATCGACTGAAAGAGAAGTTTGAAATTGATGATACTTTTCGTTTAATCAATTTCAAATTTTCGAATGAATGTTTCGGTTTACGGGGCCTTTAATTTGAATGGCATAATGCCTTTAATTTGAATGGCATAATGCGGTACAGTGACATGAACTCACAGGGAGATGTAAATGCTACAAAGAGATAAGTAAAAAGAATTAGAAAGGGGCAATGGCAATCGCTATTAAACAGTAATCGTCTAATTGCTAACAATTGCTTAAAATCAAAGAAAGAGCAGATATTTATATAAAAGATTAAAAATCTATAAAATGTAAATGAAGTAACACATCTATGCTACAGTTATTATATATACATTTTACATAGCTATTAATACATTACATGTACCATATATAGGTAAATATATTCAAAACGAATTATCAAAAACAGATCATTGGAAAGTTTGCAAGAATGGAAATTAAGCTACAGGTTCTAATATATAACAGTGAGGTAATTTCACTCCAGCAAAAACTATTATTGTCAAATTTAAGCCCAGGAAACTTGTTAGATATTTCAAAACAATCAAATCCCCAGTTTTGGAGTAGTTAGATTACCTAAATATAAAGATAGTTCTTACACACAAGGTGACAGTAAAGATATTATGTTAAAGAATATTAGGAACAAATAAAACATACGGGAGATGGGGCACAGAGAACACGATTACTCTTGTCTGTTGAATACCTAACAGTGAGTCTGTTGAATACCTTACAGTGAGTCTGTTGAATACCTTACAGCGAGTCTGTTGAATACCTTACAGCGAGTCTGTTGAATACCTTACAGCGAGTCTGTTGAATACCTTACAGTGAGTCTGTTGAATACCTTACAGCGAGTCTGTTGAATACCTTACAGCGAGTCTGTTGAATACCTTACAGTGAGTCTGTTGAATACCTAACAGTGAGTCTGTTGAATACCTTACAGCGAGTCTGTTGAATACCTTACAGCGAGTCTGTTGAATACCTTACAGCGAGTCTGTTGAATACCTTACAGTGAGTCTGTTGAATACCTTACAGCGAGTCTGTTGAATACCTTACAGTGAGTCTGTTGAATACCTAACAGTGAGTCTGTTGAATACCTAACAGTGAGTCTGTTGAATACCTAACAGTGAGTCTGTTGAATACCTAACAGTGAGTCTGTTGAATACCTAACATTGAGTCTGTTGAATACCTTACAGTGAGTCTGTTGAATACCTTACAGTGAGTCTGTTGAATACCTTACAGTGAGTCTGTTGAATACCTTACAGTGAGTCTGTTGAATACCTTACAGTGAGTCTGTTGAATACCTTACAGTGAGTCTGTTGAATACCTTACAGTGAGTCTGTTGAATACCTAGCAGTGAGTCTGTTGAATACCTAGCAGTGAGTCTGTTGAATACCTAGCAGTGAGTCTGTTGAATACCTAGCAGTGAGTCTGTTGAATACCTAGCAGTGAGTCTGTTGAATACCTAGCAGTGAGTCTGTTGAATACCTAGCAGTGAGTCTGTTGAATACCTTACAGTGAGTCTGTTGAATACCTTACAGTGAGTCTGTTGAATACCTTACAGTGAGTCTGTTGAATACCTTACAGTGAGTCTGTTGAATACCTTACAGTGAGTCTGTTGAATACCTAGCAGTGAGTCTGTTGAATACCTAGCAGTGAGTCTGTTGAATACCTAGCAGTGAGTCTGTTGAATACCTAGCAGTGAGTCTGTTGAATACCTAGCAGTGAGTCTGTTGAATACCTAGCAGTGAGTCTGTTGAATACCTTACAGTGAGTCTGTTGAATACCTTACAGTGAGTCTGTTGAATACCTTACAGTGAGTCTGTTGAATACCTTACAGTGAGTCTGTTGAATACCTTACAGTGAGTCTGTTGAATACCTTACAGTAAGTCTGTTGAATACCTTACAGTGAGTCTGTTGAATACCTTACAGTGAGTCTGTTGAATACCTTACAGTGAGTCTGTTGAATACCTTACAGTGAGTCTGTTGAATACCTTACAGTGAGTCTGTTGAATACCTTACAGTGAGTCTGTTGAATACCTTACAGTGAGTCTGTTGAATACCTTACAGTGAGTCTGTTGAATACCTTACAGTGAGTCTGTTGAATACCTTACAGTGAGTCTGTTGAATACCTTACAGTGAGTCTGTTGAATACCTTACAGTGAGTCTGTTGAATACCTTACAGTGAGTCTGTTGAATACCTTACAGTGAGTCTGTTGAATACCTTACAGTGAGTCTGTTGAATACCTTACAGTGAGTCTGTTGAATACCTTACAGTGAGTCTGTTGAATACCTTGCAGTGAGTCTGTTGAATACCTAACAGTGAGTCTGTTGAATACCTAACAGTGAGTCTGTTGAATACCTTACAGTTAGTCTGTTGAATACCTTACAGTGAGTCTGTTGAATACCTTACAGTGAGTCTGTTGAATACCTTACAGTGAGTCTGTTGAATACCTTACAGTGAGTCTGTTGAATACCTTACAGTGAGTCTGTTGAATACCTTACAGTGAGTCTGTTGAATACCTTACAGTGAGTCTGTTGAATACCTTACAGTGAGTCTGTTGAATACCTTACAGTGAGTCTGTTGAATACCTTACAGTGAGTCTGTTGAATACCTTACAGTGAGTCTGTTGAAACCTTACAGTGAGTCTGTTGAATACCTTACAGTGAGTCTGTTGAATACCTTACAGTGAGTCTGTTGAATACCTTACAGTGAGTCTGTTGAATACCTTACAGTGAGTCTGTTGAATACCTTACAGTGAGTCTGTTGAATACCTTACAGTGAGTCTGTTGAATACCTTACAGTGAGTCTGTTGAATACCTTACAGTGAGTCTGTTGAATACCTAACAGTGAGTCTGTTGAATACCTTACAGTGAGTCTGTTGAATACCTTACAGTGAGTCTGTTGAATACCTTACAGTGAGTCGGTTGAATACCTAACAGTGAGTCTGTTGAATACCTTACAGTGAGTCTGTTGAATACCTTACAGTGAGTCTGTTGAATACCTTACAGTGAGTCTGTTGAATACCTAACAGTGAGTCTGTTGAATACCTTACAGTGAGTCTGTTGAATACCTTACAGTGAGTCTGTTGAATACCTTACAGTGAGTCGGTTGAATACCTAACAGTGAGTCTGTTGAATACCTTACAGTGAGTCTGTTGAATACCTTACAGTGAGTCTGTTGAATACCTTACAGTGAGTCTGTTGAATACCTAACAGTGAGTCTGTTGAATACCTAACAGTAATTCGATACCATACTCCATATATCACAGTTTGCTAACCAATTAGGCCCATTTTCACACGGGCGTTTTTCTCATACCACAACAAAGAGAATGGAGCATAAAAATCGCTATGACTAACTAATGAATTCGTCTTGTGTGTCTGCTGAGATAGGGCGCTAATTCATGCTGCATTTTTTGTTGGAAAAAAACGTCCTGTGTGAAATGGACCTTACTAGTGAGAGGGAGGGACACATCAACTAAAGTAAATGGCTCGGTCCTTTTACTTAGACATTTCTCCCCCCTTCTCACATCCCTCTTCCCTTCCCTCACACCCTCCCTTCCCTCTTGTTGCGCAGTTTACTCTTCAGTCCCGTGGCTTCAGGAGGCTTGGTCACAATGTCACAGTTGGAGGCTGTCTTCAACCGCTTGGCGTGACCAACCGCCTCCTTCATCCTGAGGTACAAATAGCAATAATTAGCAATGAGCAGTGAATAACTAAGGTAAGCACCAGGTGAAAGGGAACTGAATATATATAGGGAAAGTTACCAATTATTGGTCGGTTTCATGTCTTCGGTCATATAAGAAAAAACTTAAATATAGCTAATATATTTTCAATCATATGGATTATAAATGGTAGCTCGTAGTTCCAATTTAATTATTTAATAGAGTGTTTAATCTTCGTATAGGTCTCTAAGGTCACATTTCTGATGCCAAAAGGAAATTAAGTACAAGGGACTCTAAGAAGCAGCCGTAACGAAATGTGACTCCACAAGTTCAACTTATAAGAGCAAGTTTTGATAAAAATTGATATTTTCAATAAAAAAAACACTTAGGTAAATTTGCCCTAAATTTACTAATCAATATAGAAGAGGTAGCATTAACGAAATGCCATTTAGTGGTAGTTCCTAACTTGCCTTTCTTTGACTATTCTCTTTTGCTCCATTTGCCAAATAGTCATGAAATCTTTGCAGAAAGGGGACCACACGCAGAAAAAGTCATATGGAGAGACAGGCTTGCCTCTATTGTTGAACTGGAAGTACTTTATCATCTTGTCAAACCTGCAAAAGTAGTAAATATTTAAATAATTGAACTACACTCAGCGAAGAACTTTCTCAATACTATTTCAGGAATAATGAATAAAAAAAGACAAAACTCACTTCTTCTGACATTTTTTCAAGGCTTTCTTTTCATCACTCACATCTTTTTCAGCTGAAAAATATAAACACAATTAATGTGATTAAAGCATTGCAAATAATATATATAGTTACAATTAACTAACCTCAATTAACCAAATGTAGGGCAAGATATTAATTACTGGTGTCCAAAAATGTGGAACAGAACGATAATAAAGAACTTACCCTACATTAAGGCTTGATAATTGTGGTAATTAATTAAGACCAGTGTACTCACCAGTGACAATAAATGCGTCCATCCTGTCTTTGAAAGGCTGTTTGTGCTCTTCGTCAGACCTCTTAGACACGTTCTCTACTCTTACTTTGCAGGCTGCAATTACAAGTAAAATAGTAACAAACAATGAATAAATAAATGCCGCCTAAAATATAACCTCGCGTACTCTGCGAGTATAATAAATCACAGACAAAAATGAGAAAGTAGGGAGAAGAGGCAAACCTTTCAAGTTTTTGGCGAGTAACTGTAAGTCCTGCTGCAGGTCCTCAAATTTGATGTTAGATATTTTCTCTGTGATGTAAGGGTCAGGAGTGGGAAGTTCCACCCTCTCTGTACCGGCATCGTCACCTTCGTATTTCTGGGGAAGGACGACATTCATTGGAGTACAAAGGAACAACTACTACTAAGTTCTAACACTCTAGTCAATTTTATCGTTATTCCTCATTTCACTTCATTTATCATCTGAGAGAAGGCAACTTTCAGTAAGTTTCTCTGATTGCTCACCTGAATATATTTGATGACAATGAAATGGAGAAGTGTGAAGGAGTTCTGGGAGCTCTTCACGTCCTTCAGTTTAGGCAATATCTCGAGACCGAAACCGTCTGCCTGTCCACGCTGTCTGTTGCCCCCATTCATGTAGTTACCCAGGGCGAGGATCAGACCGAACAAACGCTTCAGACTTTGAGAGGTCATCAGTTGCTAGAAAAAAGGAAAAGTTTGTGTTGTGATGTTAAAGTAAAGTTAGAAACAGCAAATGACAAGTAGCTACTTTATAGCTATCCATGGGAGATATGATTAAGGAATGTAGCTAACTAGTGTGTAGTAGGTGTGTACTCAGTGTGTAGTAGGTGTGTACTCAGTGTGTAGTAGGTGTGTACTCAGTGTGTAGTTATGTAATAGGTATGTACCCAGAGATTTACTCACCTCCATGGTATCCATAAGCATCTGCACCCTGGTGTGTAGATGCGTCATCTCGTCAGAAAAAGATGCCCTGAAGAGCAGGCAGCTGATTCTCTCAGAAAATTCGTTAATCTTTGACAGCTCTAACAAGAACTGTTCTGGTTTGTCCAAGGGGAGGGTTGGGTCGTTCTTTATCTGTGCTTTGATCATCAGCAGCTCGTCTGTGGTGCCCCTCTGAGGATATTACGGAAAGATAACAGTTTGCGTGAGTGCAATGGAATTGATGGCACATAGCATTTTAAAAAGAACAAGTAGCTACCAATAGAAAAATAAAAATCAGTCAGAAGCCCAGTCTCAGAATAAAATGATTCACATTCCTCAATAATTCAATTGAAAATGTGTACAATTATCTAACCACATCTTGAGTTTATAGAATCAAAGTTCTTCATTGTAAGTCTACTGGTGCACTGAGAATAGCCTAATCTATATCCTCACCACTTCGTAAATTTGTTGCAACACCTCCAAGTCCAAGGCCGATGTATCTAGATTGTATACAGCATTCTCCACATCTGCAATGTCCAAATGCTGACTGGTGATGAAAATACCAACGTTCTGAGACCTCTTGCTGTCTAGAACCTTAGCCACCTGCAAAAAAACATATAATCTATGTATTCTTGTTAGGAAGATAATTAGAAATCTAGCAGATAAAAACTCATTGACATTTAAAGATTATTCAAGAGCGTCCATTTACTCACTTTGATTTTAGGGACTTTGACCTTTTCCTCTTTGGCTTTAGGTCTGTTGGCTGTACGGGCGAAAAGCTCAACGAATTCACCTTCGTCAAAGTCTTCTTCCGTCAGTACGTCCCATAGAGGAGTTAACCTGCAAGTTGATGCTGTCATTAGATTGGTGTCATGTTATGAAAATAACTTAATAAGTTAATGCCTTTATAAGACCTCGCAAAAAGAGAAAAGGTGAAAACACGCTCCACTGTTCAATGACTCTTAATCAGGTAATCATAATCTTTGGAAGTTAATTCGAAAAAATGCATTGTATTTATTTTCAATGCATAATTTACTTCAGTTAAGCTAACAGATAACAATTCGGTATTTGATCTTTTCCATTACCACAGACATCTTCAGGATAGAACTCCTAAGCACTATGGGAAGTAGTTCAAAATAACCAGAAAATTTCGATTAGCTATATTTAAACTTAGTGGACTAATATTTTGAAAGTAAAATAATAGCAGAATCCTCGAATTTGCCGTGCAAATTTTCGATACCTGAAAATTTTATCTCCTGAGATTTTGGATAGAGTGACGAGTCTTCCTATTACATGGTTAATAAATTAAGACTACTCACGAGGTGCCATTGCTTTTGCTCTCCTCTTTGACCTCCTCTTCCTCCTCTTCAGGAGGGGAAGGCTCCTCCACAGGCAGATCAGGAGGAAGCTGAATGCGAGTCCAGTACAATGGGCGCATTGCCAACTTGGGGTTGACTGGTGTTTTTCTCAGCACTGTGGAGGATAGCAAAGTAAGTAAGAGAAATGTAGGGTAGGTACTGGAGTGTTAGTAATTAAATGAAAGCAGATATAATTAGAATTAATTAGTGTTATTGTTACAACTTATGAAGCTACATGTAGAAATAATTACAATTACCAAATAACCAGTTGGTGAGAATTAAAAAAATAAAAATCTATATGAACATCAAAGTGTTAATAAAATGACGTAATGCATGAAAAATGTTAATAAAATAACATAATAAAAGATCAGATTAATGAACAAATTAAGCATTAAAAAAAATAAAATAAGTAAAACCACGACACACGACAAACCTTTTCCATTTCTAAAATGTGAGTTTCATTCAGAAAGATTATTTTTTAAAGTTTTAAATAAACAAATAAGCTATAATTTTTATATTTTAATTTCATAGAGACATTATTCCGTGAAATATCTGACACACATTGATATAAATTAAAACTCAGAGGTACAATAAGCAGCAATTAATTTAATAGGGGTAAAACGTCTGCTTTGGAATCAAAGGGCTTATCTCATAAGGAAATTAAGTACAAGGGACTGGAAGAAGCAGTCAGAAAGGAAAGTGGCTCCATGGACAAAGTCATCTACCAACAACAATCAATAACAATGCTCTTGGATCCAGAAAAGCTACTCCGTGTATGCAGTCACTTAGCAAGGAATGTGAGGAAAAGGGACACAAGCACGGGTGGCTGAACTCACGGATGGAAGAGGAAAATGAAGAGGTGATAGTAAATGAAGCCTACGAGCCTACCTAACACAAAATCTAAGACCTCGTAGTTGAAGAGCATAACCCTAGCGCTATCCTCTAAAACTGCAAGTAGTGTTAAAAAATGATAGACATGGTAAAAATAGGAAAAAAGCAATATATAATTCAAATTACAGCAGTTCCGGGTCCTAGTAACTTCACCCCTTCTCTTCCCTGGGCCAGAGACAGCTTCAGGATAAACCAAGTGGGGGCAAAAATATTAGGGTTAATAACTATTAATTTGTACTAAGGGGCACTTGTCCTGGAGACAAGTGGACCAAGGGTTAACACCTCACCCCCTCAGATTTGCATGAAAGTTGGTGCAGAGGGTTATTGTGCCCAAAAAACTCTATTTTGGGAATCTCAGCTCTCTAGCTCTTATAGGTCAAAAGTTAAGACCTTGTGAACTTTTGAAAAAAGGGCAAAATGCCTTGACATCACCATTTTTGAAAGTTCATAACTTTCTTATTATTAGACCTAGAACAAAAAGTGTAGCATTTTTTGTTCAAAATAAGCTAAGCAATCTTTCTAAGTGAACAAAATTTTATTATTTCAATTTTTTGAATAAAAAAGGGCACTTACCTTCAAAGGCCCCACCTGACAAAAAAATTATTACAACAAAAAATGGTAGTTTGACTACTTCGCTATAGGTTAGAAAGTTGTTTACTACTAATAATAGGGATTAGGGATATATTCGAAATCAAACAGGTGCGTTAGACAAAAATATATAAAAGTACAAGAAAAAAAAATCATAATTTTGAAAAGTTAAATTGAAGTAGAGTTTCACAAATTACGAATTTACTAATATTAATAATTACCAATATTAAATTTACTACTATTAACTTTTCTTAACTAATAGGTACTATCATTTATGAATAGTTATTCTTATTTACTAATAACAACTATATTATTTTATTTATTTAGTAATAATCACTCTTATTTATTAATAATTACTAATATTTACAAATATTAAATTCAGTAATGTTAAATATATACTATGTTAAATAATAGTAAATATTAATTACTATTAGTAAGCATTACTTAATATTAGTAAATAGTAGTAAATTAAATATTGGTAATTATTAATATTAGTAAATTCGTAATTTGTGAATCTCTATTTCAATTTAACTTTTCAAAATTATGATTTATTCTTTCACTTTTATATTTTTTTGTCTACCACACCTGTTTGAGTTCAAATATATCCCTAATCCCAATTAATAGTAGTAAACATTAACTTTCCAACCTATAGCAAAGTAGTCAATCTACATTTTTTGACCTAATATTTTTTTGTCAGGTGGGGCCTTTGAGGGTAAAGGTCAAGATCAAAGAGGGTAAGTGCCCTTTTTCATTTAAAAAATTGAAAAAAAATTGTACACCTAGAAAGATTGCCTAGCTTATTTTGAATTAAAAAAACATGCTACACATTTTGTTCTAGGTCTAATAATAAGAAAGTTAAGACCTTTCAAAAATGGTGATGTCAAGGCATTTTGCCCTTTTTTCAAAAGTTCACAAGGTCATAACTTTTGACCTATAAGAGCTAGAGAGCTGAGATTCCCAAAATAGAGTTTTTTGGGCACAATAACCCTCTGCACCAACTTTCATGTAAATCTGAGGGGGTGAGGTGTTAAATTTCATATTTTTTGGTCCACTTGTCATGAAATGCCCCATAAACTATACTTCATTTGTACTATACTATACTTTATTTGTACTATACTATACTTTATTTGTACTATACTATACTTTATTTGTACTATACTATACTTTATTTGTACTATACTATACTTCATTTGTACTATACTATACTTCATTTGTACTATACTATACTTCATTTGTACTGTACTATACTATACTTCATTTGTACTGTACTATACTATACTTCATTTGTACTGTACTATACTATACTTCATTTGTACTATACTATACTATACTTCATTTGTACTATACTATACTATACTTCATTTGTACTATACTATACTTCATTTGTACTATACTATACTTCATTTGTACTGTACTATACTATACTTCATTTGTACTGTACTATACTATACTTCATTTGTACTGTACTATACTATACTTCATTTGTACTATACTATACTCGGCGAACTACTGGAGAGCAGTTCGACAAGACAATTAAACTTCACGAGATGGAATGAATCGTGTAGACGCTGTAACAATTAACACAACTGTCAAATAGAAAAACTGGAACAAAAAAAAAATTGGGAGAGAATTGAATTGGCATTCATAAGCACTTAAGCATTCACACAAATAAGTAAAATAAATGAATTCTGTAGCTACGTGAAAATGGGCGAAAAAGAACAGCATGCTGCAAGCAAGAGAACTGTATCACTGCCTATGTAATGTTAGAATTATTATTTTTCACAGTCTACAGCAAATGTATCCGTCAGAACAATCTAGAGAACTTAGTCGTGGGGTGGGACAAAAATAGGGTTTCGAACTAACTAACATTAGGATCTTCAAATGGAAGGAAGAGCTATAAAAAGTAATACGTTATAAAAAGAACATTGCATGCCTATTTTTAGGCCATTTCTTGATATTTTAGAGTTGCCCCGAACCATTTGTAATATTGTAAAACTTATATTATTTTAGTTAATTCTTTCATATAAATTCTGAAACATTCGTTTTGTTTTAATGTTATGAATAGAGAAAATTAGCTGGTAAGTTATAAGAGAAAATGACATGCTAAATTGAAAAATATTTCATATCTTGTAGTTGCCCTGAGTGATGTAAATTTGCACGTTTGCTCAGCTTAATCTTCAAAGAATGATGTTGTTGCTATGATATGAAGAGGTGAAATAATTCTAAGATGCATTTTGAATTGTATCGATTTAAAGTTTGAAAAGCATTTCACGATATTTCGAATTGCAAATACATCGAATTAGCTAACTGAAAATAACTAGATATTTCCAAATATATATATTAGTCATTTTCCTAAATTTCTTTAAATCAATATTTTCTGTTAAATCTTATATGAATTATATATAGCGCATCGAATAGTTTTTTTTAAGTTGAAACATACTAACATATTTTTCACATTAAATTAAAAATCTTCAAGATCGACAAAATAGTAAATGCATTCTTCGCTCCCTGAAATATAATTAGAGTTGAGGTTCATATTGATGATGAATCACATTGAGGTGTAAACTAACATGTTAAACCTAAAAAAGATGAAAGTAGTTTAGAATTGCCAGCGATACAGACAAGAGTGAAATTGTGTTGCTTGCAGTAATCCACTGGCAATGTGTCATCTGACTAGGACTTTTAAGAGATACTTCTGTTGAACAATTTGAAGGGACATATTGAAAAATATTTCAATAAATCACTTCAGAACATCACGTACATACTCTAATATTCAATAACATGTTATCACAGACTAAATCAATCAGTTCAGATCTTCCATTAATTTCGGACTTTAGAAAGTCAATAATGCCATCATGCAATTCGCTTTGTCGAACCATTTTGTACTATAACGGGTCCCAAATATTGGAATGTTGGTTTAATCAACTCGTTAGGCTTCCTGTTGAAAATAACGGGTTTCCAATAATATTTATATTTGTGTAACTAAACAATCCACACATTGTACGTGTCCTCAGATTTAGTTCTTTACTGAATATAATGACTATTATATTATACCCTGCAGTGATTAAATTCATTTTCAAATTTTTTTGGTCAATTTAATGACCATCATTTCCCAACGCTCCATCGTCAGTACTGCTGCTACATACGTCATACATACAGCAGCACCTACACCGGTTGGAGGCAGGGCTGATTCCAAACAAGACTGTTTGTAGCATTCGGAATTAGCTACAAATGTATTAGAAAAACAAAGCTGTGAAATAAATCGCAAGGAATTAGTCTAGGTATCTTTCCCACGGATCAATGTAATATTTAATGATGGGTAAAAGACACCTTAGAGATTCTTGTAATAATATCAACTTTTTTTGTGAAATGCACAATGCAATTAGTGCTTAATGACTTAGAATTATTGTGGTTAGCTGAAGCCAATGAGATTAGTTGAGACCATCCGAACTATGGACGGGGTGGGGTGTAGGCTCAGTAGTTGAGATGCTAACTACTAAGACTATATAAAGGCAT
Organism: Caprella mutica; assembly: GCA_947561585.1. Lineage (NCBI taxonomy): Eukaryota > Metazoa > Arthropoda > Malacostraca > Amphipoda > Caprellidae > Caprella > Caprella mutica. Next base: position 202,836 of record CANNZV010001840.1, on the reverse strand, counting down.
GGAATTATGAACTAGTGTCAGTCGTAGTGGAGAGAACTTAGAGTCAGTCTATTCAGTATAGCCCCTTCTGGGTGGTCACCCTTCTACCATCTTATTTACTGTCACTTGTAAAAAGGACTCTACCGTATTGCGTCATCATCATCTGTTAATATTCTTTGCTCAAGAATAAGAAACACATAGCCACTTTTAAGTGGGACGTTCGTTATCAATTAAATTCATCAATCCTGTATAAGCTTCAGGATGGATCACTGTTTGCGGTTAGAAATGGAATTCTCGACAGGGGCTATCGAACAACAACAACAACAACCACCACAACGCTACCGATTGAGTTATAAGCACTAAGATGAAACGTGCAATGTGTATACAGACATATAAAATTACCACACCATGACAGTCATGTGTACTTACACAGCCATGCAATGTCTTCACACCACACAATGACGAGCCCTGTGTGTTAAATACTAATTACACAAGCATGCAGCTCTAGACACCGAATGGACCAAAGGATGACTTACCGGTCGGGATGGGCACTACCAAATCAACCAATGAAGACATCGATTTGAGGGAACAGAGAGTGTGCAATGGTGAGAGTGAGGGAGAGAATGACACATTAATGGAATGAATACCGCTAAATAACTCAGACAAAAAGTTACTCTCTATTTTGAGAAAAAAAAATTGGCCAGAAGAAGAGCTTATGATTATTGGTTTATTTATTCAAATGTAAGGATTTACTAAAAACTATTGACTGAGTTATTTTGTAGGCATGAGATACTAAATGTTTAATGCGAAATTTCAATGATATAAATAATAGATATACGTATATATACATACACCGTCAAATGCCATACAGAGATAAAATAAACTAAGAATCATTCAAATAAAAATAAAAGAGAACCGAAAAAGAATTGAGAAAAGAAAATATCTACAGAAATGTAACATATGGAAGAATTTAAGCATTTTCTATGAAATACTAAGGTAGTCCTAGACTATTGACTATAGATTAGAAAGCAAGGTTAATTAGGTTCTCTTTAGTGGCCTAGCAAGTACCGCTATAAACCCGCACTGATATTACCACACACATGGGGGGAAAGAAGTTACCTAGAGGAGAGAACTCACCTGCTGGACGCGAGGCATTCCATCCTCCGGGAGGGGGAGCTGGAAAAGGAGCCGGGCCTCCGGGTGGAGGAGGTGGACCACCTGGTGGGGGAGGAGGACCACCTGGCGGTGGAGGAGGACCACCTGGTGGGGGTGGTGGTCTTCCAAAGGGTGGAGGTGGTGGGCCTATACGGGGTGGAGGAGGAGGACCACCTGGGGGTGGAGGTGGAATTCCGGGAGGTGGTGGTGGGCCTACACGGGGTGGAGGTGGTATTCCGGGAGGTGGAGGAGGGATACCGGGAGGTGGAGGAGGGATACCGGGAGGTGGAGGTGGGATACCGGGAGGTGGAGGTGGGATACCGGGAGGTGGAGGTGGGATTCCAGAAGGAGGTGGAGGGGGAATTCCTGGGGGTGGAGGTGGAATTCCAGGGGGTGGAGGTGGAATTCCAGGGGGTGGAGGAGGAGGTGGTGGTGGAGGTGCAATCGCTCCACCATTGGAAGGTGAAGGCATGGGGGGTGGAGGAGGGGGTGCCGATAATCCATTGCTTGATTTCCCAGCTGCTGATGAATCAGAGCCACCTTCACTATTGTTACTCTCTCTAGTGGTGTAGGAACTCTCCTCAGTCTGCACTCCTTGCTCTCTCACCTCCACCACTGGTTTAGCTGACACCGACTCAGTGGACCTGCTTTTAACTGAGGACATGGAGTGGGTGGGGGAGGAAGGCTTCGATGAAGAGGGGGACTTGCCATTCTTAGGACTGACCGTAGATTTGGTTGGAGAATTCCTTCTAAGAGTGTTAGTGCTTCCGCCGGAGTTTTTCCGAGCAACAGATTTGATGGGGGACTTGACTGGGGACTTGACAGGAGATGTTTGGGCGGAGACTGCACTGCATTTGCTTGGAGTTGTTTGGGTTTGTGAGACAGACTGCTTGGAAGTGCTAGTTTGAGTGTGTGAGGCTGAGTATTTCAGGTGGGGTGTTTGAGTGTTAGAGCTATGGGCCTGGATTGGGATGGGGGATGTGGCGACTTCTTTGGAAGATTTTTTAGCCTGGAAAACGAATGTTGAAAACATCATTATAAATGTGAAGGTCAAGATATTATCAGTTTATCAAGGAGTACATTTGCTACATCATTATTATGAACAAGCATTAGCTCATTCCAGCAAACATTTGAATACTGGGTCTCTTTAAAACATGAAACTAATTTTGTAGATTTTCCATTAGAAACTGTTTTCTATAAAAGTTCTTCAAGTATTTGTGAGATGGACTTTCTGACGGTGTACACGAACATTTGGTAAAGACAAAAGACCCGTAATTTACTGACTTTTCTTTACCCTTGCCTGGTTTTGGAGTTAGGTTGTGAAATGAGTATCGATGTTCCTATAATCTTGTGCCACGTGAGCATCCTTAACATCACTTCCGTACAAAGTATCACCTATTGACGTATGTAATCGAGTTAGGGATAGGCTAACGTTGAGAATGAAAGCAGTTTTAAGTATTGCTCTTTTCTATTCTTCTTTGTATAGTTTGTGCCGGAACCATTTCACCGACAATAAGATGAAATGGTTCCGGAAGGTTAACAGTTTCCATAACAATACCACTTGGAGACTCTTCTCTGTGATGATGGCAAAGAGACAAACAAATAACAGAACCAACAGCTTTCACTTCAGAGGGAAAAAGTGAAAGAAGAGGTCGAAAGAGAAGCGATAAGTTTACCTAAATCAAAAGTTGAAGAGAATAACCCTAGCGCTATCATCTAAAACTACAAGTAACGTTGAAATTTATAATAAAATACATATATATTATAGAAACTAAATTCTCTAAAAACATTTGTGAACCAATAGGAATATGCCCTAAAAGAAAATTTATGCTACTGTAATTATAAATTATACCAGATACGATAACTTCAATGACAGCAGAGGCAATTGGTTTTTTATAACAAGCATAGCCAGTTGATAAGCTAGTTATATCAAGCATAGCCAGTTGATTAGCTAGTTATAACAAGCAAAGCCAGTTGATTAGCTAGCTATAACAAGCATAGCCAGTTGATTAGCTAGCTATAACAAGCATAGTCAGTTGATTAGCTAGCTATAACAAGCATAGTCAGTTGACTAGCTAGCTATAACAAGCATAGTCAGTTGACTAGCTAGCTATAACAAGCATAGTCAGTTGACTAGCTAGCTATAACAAGCATAGTCAGTTGACTAGGTAAAATGAAGGAATTTTCTTAACATGCTCAGTTTAGCTAATAGGTCATCTCTCACCTCGGCCAGTTTCTTCTTCAAGGTGATAATCTGCTGTTCCATTTCTAGCAGTCTGTTGCCCTGGTCACACATCTTGGCTGCCTGTTCACCCCTCAGCTTGAAGAGATCCTCAGCGTGTACCTGAGAGCTGTCCGCTAGCGCCTCTCTGTGCTCCCTCTTCAGCCCCATCACTATCTGCTGCAGGTCTGAGTACAGATATTAATTAGTTAAGAAGAAGAAATGTAAAGGAAAAGATACACGAAGGATGAAAATTTATATAACACCTGAATTATGGAGATTACCGGGTATCATGGGTAAAGGGCACACAAAAACCCTACGTGTGTACGGCCCTTTAGAGCTGATAAAGTACCCGTTACAACGATCTTGAGACAATCACAGCTTTTCAATGAGTGACTATCAGACCAATTGACTATCAATAAAGGCAGACTGTAGGGTTAATTAATCAGAAAATGAAGATAAAGTAGATACAGTGAACTGCCTAGAATATGGTTCAATTAGTTAGTAGCTACTACCTACTAATCTATTTACTTACGAAAAGAATTCAGTTATTGAGTACCAACTTAGTGAGGGTTAAACCATTCAATTAGAAAAAAAAGTTTGGGAAAATTTATATTGATGAATTTTTTCGTATATATTTACATAGAAATTTTTATACCAATAGTAAAAATAAATAATTTGGCCCCTGCAGTATCCATCAAGACAAAAAGCCTTTAATAAGATAGATATACATTTTAATGAGAAATAATGTTAGGTATAATATGGGTACAAATAATGTTTATAGAACTTTGGTAAATTAAATAGGAGAATAAAGAAAGAAAAATATATAATCATGCATAGAAAATAAATTTTAAAGATCTATAATACATATATTACATGGAATAAATTAACACCCTGTTTTTATTAAATACATCAACAGAAAGAAAAAGTTAAGGGAGTACAAATATGAAAACCAAAGTTAGAACTTGTTTGTATTAAACATGCACGTTCTAACAAGTCGAAACACGTTCTAACAAGTTGAAACTAGTTCTAACAAGTTGTAACCTGTTAAAAAAATCAAAATCAAGTCCCAAAGATACCTTGCGGGTTGCACTGAATGGCAACACTGTTAATCTCTCTGGCAATTGTCAGCTCATCTGTTGCCATGGAAATATCCCTGCGAGACACTGCAGTCGTGTTAGAGGCTAGAGAGAGAGAGAAGAGTAAAGGACATGAGAGAGAAGAGTGAAGGACATGAGAGAGAAGAGTGAAGGACATGAGAGAGAAGAGTGAAGGACATGAGAGAGAAGAGTGAAGGACATGAGAGAGAAGAGTGAAGGACATGAGAGAGAAGAGTGAAGGACATGAGAGAGAAGAGTGAAGGACATGAGAGAAGAGCAAGAGTGAATAATGTTAAATATTAAAAATGAAGCACAGAAGAGTGATAGGAGTGATATTTTGAAGTTAATAGTGTTATCTTTCTATTGAAAGGTTAAGTAACTACAACAGCAAACGAGATGACATAACCTCAGTCAATTCCCATTTCATGCAAATACAAACTATGTATAGGGACATTATCTCTGCTATTACTCCCACACCTCCCACAGTTACCCCCACACCTCCCACAGTTACCCCCACACCTCCCACAGTTACCCCCACACCTCCCACAGTTACCCCCACACCTCCCACAGTTACCCCCACACCTCCCACAGTTACCCCCACACCTCCCACAGTTACCCCCACACCTCCCACAGTTACCCCCACATCTCCCACAGTTACCCCCACATCTCCCACAGTTACCCCCACATCTCCCACAGTTACCCCCACATCTCCCACAGTTACCCCCACATCTCCCACAGTTACCCCCACATCTCCCACAGTTACCCCCACATCTCCCACAGTTACCCCCACATCTCCCACAGTTACCCCCACATCTCCCACAGTTACCCCACACCTCCCACAGTTACCCCACACCTACCACAGTTACCCCACACCTCCCACAGTTACTCCACACCTCCCACAGTTACCCCACACCTCCCACAGTTACCCCACACCTCCTACAGTTACCCCACACCTCCTACAGTTACCCCACACCTCCCACAGTTACCCCACACCTCCTACAGTTACCCCACACCTCCCACAGTTACCCCACACCTCTCACAGTTACCCCACACCTCCCACAGTTACCCCACACCTCCCACAGTTACCCCACACCTCCCACAGTTACCCCACACCTCCCACAGTTACTCCACACCTCCCACAGTTACTCCACACCTCCTACAGTTACTCCACACCTCCTACAGTTACCCCACACCTCCTACAGTTACCCCACACCTCCCACAGTTACCCCACACCTCCCACAGTTACCCCACACCTCCCACAGTTACCCCACACCTCCCACAGTTACCCCACACCTCCCACAGTTACCCCACACCTCCCACAGTTACTCCACACCTCCCACAGTTACTCCACACCTTCCACAGTTACTCCACACCTCCCACAGTTACTCCACACCTCCCACAGTTACCCCCACACCTCCCACAGTTACCCCCACACCTCCCACAGTTACCCCCACACCTCCCACAGTTACCCCCACACCTCCTACAGTTACTCCACACCTCCTACAGTTACTCCACACCTCCTACAGTTACTCCACACCTCCTACAGTTACTCCACACCTCCCACAGTTACCCCCACACCTCCCACAGTTACCCCCACACCTCCTACAGTTACCCCACACCTCCTACAGTTACCCCACACCTCCCACAGTTACCCCCACACCTCCCACAGTTACCCCCACACCTCCTACAGTTACCCCACACCTCCTACAGTTACCCCACACCTCCTACAGTTACTCCACACCTCCTACAGTTACTCCACACCTCCTACAGTTACTCCACACCTCCTACAGTTACTCCACACCTCCCACAGTTACCCCCACACCTCCCACAGTTACCTGTAACTGTACTAACCTGCCTCTGTGTACTTAGCACCAGCTTTGGCTGCTTTCATGATATCCTGTAAGTTCTCTGGGGGCCAGCCATTGCTATCGTCGCAGCCACCACTCCTCCAGCAGTAGCTCTGGTCAGACTGCAGAGGTGATTTAATAGAGTAGTTAGAACTAGTAAATAATTGATGAAGTTTGTTGACGACGTGGATCTTTATATTTACCATATATTTATTATACATCGTACAGCATGACTCCAGTTGAAAAAATGGAAAACATAAAAAGACATTTAATATAAGTAAGGCATATGTTAAATGTGATGTTAGGTGATGTTAAGATTTGAACACATGAAAATTCTACAATCAGATTAACTTTAGAATGAGTAGTGCTAATAAAATGACTAGAGTATGTCAACATACTCTCCCTACTAGCTACTGTCATTTTCCTTTCCTCACCCTGAAGTCAAAGGCAGTGTTGGTTTCATCTGCCTGTTTCAGCAGACCAGCCACCAGGAGGTGAGAGCAGAACTGGTTGACTAGTAGCTTCAGGTCCTGACTGGTTAGGAATGATTTGAGGTAATGCTTCTCCCCCAGTGAACTGATGAACCAGTTAGTAAGCACTTGGCCTGGGAAACAGAAACTAATTAGCTAGCCATTCACATACAAAAAAAGCTTGAAAGCAATATTAATCTTTATAAAATAAATGAAGATCAGTGAGCTTTTCCTTCACTTGAAACTTGGAAATAAATGAATAACTAAAGATTGAAGACATTTAATGTTGACATCACAAAGCTGAGATTATTTCGTTTTATTTCATACCTGACAAAAATACAGTACATTATAGCTAGTAACGTTTATAAATAGCTAAATTAAAATAGGGACGATATTTAATCCAATAATAACAGTTCGGGGCCCAAATGAAGTAGTCCCAGAATCCACTACAATATTGTGCATTACATACCCTCAAACTTCTTGGAATGTTTGATGTTGAGTTTGTCAGGCATAGGTTTAGGTTTGGGGAAAGCATTGCCACTTGTGGGGGCCTTAGGCTTGCTTCTCTCAGCAACATTCTGGTCCAGAGTGATGTTGGCAACCTTGCGCAACACATTACTGTCCAGCACACCGTTACTCTTGAAGGAGTTGTTGTTGATGTTATTGATGGAGTTGGTGGGGGAGGTGTTGGGGGAACTCGAACCTGAGAGGAAACAAATAGCCAATTCCTTTTACGTAACTTTACAGGTAGGTACTACAGCTGGTATTTGCAAAAAAGGTGATTTCTATTAATCTAAAGACACAACAAAATATTCAATGAACTTTTAGTAATTCCTTGTAAGTGGTAATTTATAACTAAAAATAATTTGTCCAAATGTTTCTAGTAGTGTCTCACCAGACACATTGGCAGGTTGCAGGTCTAGTTTCCTGTGCCTCCTGACGGTGAAGTTGGTGCTGCCATTGGTGCCCCTGGAGGCTGCTGAGGCCTGGGGCATGACACTCACTGCTGCACGGGGCTGATACGCTAGGGGAAAAAATATATAATCTAGGATTGATTTACTATAGCTAGTAACTACATCTGAAGCTGTAGTCAAAAAGTATACCTTTTTCAAGTCTGTTAGGCACAAATGAAAATTGAATTGGAAAAGGCATATATATTTATATATCCGAAAATCTCTTATGTAAGTTATGTTTATTCTGGTATTGCCTTCAAGATGACCTCAGCGAAAGAGAAGCTTTGAACAAAATACCAAATAAGTAAATGGTGAGAAGTAGCTAACTCAGTGTAGTGATTTAGTAGATAAAAGTGAGATAACTATCGATGTAGACTGATTGTAGAGGAAGGCCTAACGTGCGCCGCTCTAATTCTAATTCATCAATTTGCTATTGACATGTGTTTGAAGATGATTTCAGGAAGAAAAAGGAGAGACTGACATTTAAAAATTGTGCATGAATGCAGAAAAGCTACTATGAAAAGGCAATTTATATCATTAAAAAATTGAATTCAGAGATGGAAAGTATAGAAATTATAATTTGGCTGTGAATTTCATTAGTTTACCTATCTCATATCCAACTGATCCAGATTCTGAAGCAGCTCCTGGAGAGTATCATTTTGTATCATATATGAAATAAAAGCAATAAAGTAAGCAGTATTTAACCCTATTAGGTAATTGTGTAGCCCTTCAAATTATGTAGACACTGAATTTCCTTAGATTCATGGTTTTTTAATTTTGTAATAGGCGCATCTTTTAAGATTAACCTCGTTAAATTATTCGCATTAGTTAGTAAGTAAGTTATGAGTATTTGTAAAATGGAAGTTAAATAAACAGGTAGGTTAATTCAATGAGGACTGCAAATCAATTTACAGTATAAATTGGTAGTAGACTAAATTTAATATTTGAATTATTATTAATTCAGTTACGTCAGTATATAATATATATGCAATTCGAAAAAATAAAATTGTTTAATGAGAAAAATTAGCTCTCATTCCGTTGAGCAAAATTAGTACAGTTGACATCATTAAATTCCTACACATAACAGGTGTATAAAACATAGTTATGTTATGGAGACGAGTGCATGGAAATGGTACGGAATGACTGCCTCATTTCACGACTGCACACACAGCATCACACTTTTCTAACGGTAAAACAGGTTTGGCAAAAAGAGGAGGTGGTAGAAGGGGAGTACAATGCTATTACTATCAATAATATCCATTGAAGCTAAATTTATAACATTATCAATAATAGGGCAAGTTACGAATTATCTTTCGGTTTCACATCATCGGTCATATAAGAAAAAAAAAACAATATAATTATTATTTAATTTTAATTCTAATAGGTATCCATATACCTGCACGTATCATAGATACGATATAATAATAAAACTAAAATAATTATTATTATATCGTTTCTTCTCATAGCTATGACCAATGATGTGAAACCGACCGCTAATTCGTAACTTACCCTAGCTAGCTACACTTAGTTTCTGCATAGTTCAGCGTTACTACTGTACCTGAACTGTAGTTGTGTTTCCTTCCTTCATAGGATATGCTTCTCCAAGGAGCAGCAGGGTAACTAGCGTAGTTACTGTTCACCTGTGCAGTACTGGTGTCGCTAAAAGTTATTTCGTAAATGTAGTCCCCATCCTCTATCACTTGATCCGGGGCTGTACTCGATACGACTGACGACGCTATTTTACTCGGTGATTTTACAGACAGGTAGGAAGTTGAATACTCCTTGCCACTAGTATCCACATCCCTACTTTTATTATCTCCAGTGTTCAGGGTACTACTCAGAGAACTTCCTTCTAAGGTGTTCTTTTCGACAAAAGTCTCTTGGGCACTTTCAAAACTGCTTGGTTGAGTCAAGTCATCACTGAGGTGACGAGCAGACACACCAGCACACCTCTCTCCCTCGCTAGCGTGAGCAGCACTGCTCAACCGCGATGTGTTTACCTGGGGGTGGTAGGGGGGTGATTCACGACCCCCACCCCTCTCCCCCCGACTGAGGAAAACTTCGCGTGGCACTGGTCTAGCGCTATCGTTATTACTAGTGTCTGCCGATAGGTTCTTCATTTTGGAGGCGGTGGAGGACTCTTCAGTGACAGTGGAATACTTTGAAGCATTAGAGCGAAAAGGTAAACAGGAAGTTGTGGTGGCGGAAAAACACGAAGTAGAGAGGTTGTTAGTTAATTCCAACACTTCCATCAAACTAGAGGTGTTGCCATATTCAAATTTCATTTTAATGGAGTCAGATGGGGATATTGATCCCGTTCTTGCAGATAAATAAGAAGCTCGTTTGCTGCCCCCCGATATCTCCTTCAGCACTGATGCTGTCAGGTCGCTGTTGAGGTCATGGTAGGTGGAGGAAGAGCTGGAGGTGTTGTAGGAGAGTCTCTGCGAAGCTGTCTTTGCATCGTCAGTCGTGGAACAAATGCCATCCGCATCAATACCTTTCGCTTTACGAAAAGAATCTGTGATGCAAAGTGACGGATCTTCTTGTTTGGGTTCCTTGGCGAAAGCAGAGGGTATTTCAGTGATTGATTTGGTGGCTGGGTAGCATTGCTCCAAGAGAACATCTTCCAAAGAAGCAGCGTCTACAGACTGTCTACTCTGTAGAATGTTCTCCCTGCTGTCTAACATACTCTGTCTAGAGGAAGACTTTGCTCTAGTCACCTTCAGTCTGTCCTTATTGTCCTTGTCCTTAAGCTTGGAGCTAGATGAGTTACCCATGTTTTCTGTTAGATAATTTGAGCCTGATTCACTACAAATATTCTCACTTAGATTATAATTGGAATAGTTATTCCAGGTGATGTACTGAGTGCTGTCAGATGAACCGAGTAAATTCTCCTTATTTTCGTTATAAAAATAGCATAACTCGTCAACTATCTGCCTAGGTTTAATAAATCTATCAAGTGGGTACCTTGAGCAATAGTTAACATCTATATTATCATCAGCTAGCCCATTCTTAGGCCTAGAAATGTTATCACAACAGGGGCAGATTAAATGACTTTTAGAACTACTATCCTTTGCATCATCATGCAAAATACTTTTCAGTTTGCCTTTCAGAAATAGTTTAGAGGAGCTTTCTCGGTAGATATCACAGGTAGAGGACGTGAAATCAGACGTCTTAGAAGGAGGTTGTGAAAATATGCCCCTTAAATCAGGCAAAGAGAAACATTTCGCAAACTGTACATATAATGAAGGATCACTTTCGTTTGTAGTTACATTTCTATTATGAAAATCAGCCCCGGTTAGAATGGAGTCTTTTTGGTAGCTTTTATCACTACTCCAGTTATTATTCTCTTCCTCTACTTCATCATCAAAGTTCAGGATATTATTAGCGTTCTCATCTGATAAGGTAACATCGAATGTTTCAGCACAATCATCATAGTGAGAATCACAATCACTGTCGTCGAAATCAACCCTAGGATCGAAAAGTCCTGAAGTAATGCAGTGAGTGACACTCTCCTTCAGTAGATTGCTGTCAAACTTGGTCCAAGTACCGGAGAAGTCAGTGAAAGGCTGTGGCTTCTTACTCTCTTCTTTCTTCACCACAGTATGGATATTAGAGACCACGTACCCGCACTCTGGTTTCCCATTCTTGCACTGTGACACCTGAGTGATAGTTGCTAGAGGGGACCAAGTGTGGTTGCTAGTGTTCGGTGTATCGAATTCAGTCGATAAGTTAGGTGACGAAGTGGTCCTGCTGATGTTCAGTGCATCACAACTGCCGATACTGTGCACATGGGGAGTGTAAGGCTTCGGGGTGATGAGGCTGAGGGGGAGATAATTAAATCATAAATCTATCACTCTACGATGAACATTTTTATCGAATGAATACTTAAATCTAATATGACCGACCATCTAATAGAAATTTTAATACGTTTAGTGTTTTATCAGATATATTCAATTATTCAGTTCACAGTTGACAAAAAGTAAAGGCCCCCACACACTACACGATCCACGAGCCGAGCCTTAGCAAACAAGTCGAGCCCTGAGCCAGTTTGTGTAGTGTGTGGGGCCTTCGAGCCGAGCCACCAGCCGCGCAATCAGGCTCGTGCTGATCTATCACTTCCAGATATTTGGCCTGGGTTGCGCGAGCCGAGCTTGCGGTCAGCAAGTGCATAATGAACTATTCTTTTTCAGAAGGTGTTTAATGTATGTTTGATGTATCCTTCCTTTTTATAAATGGGGTCACAATTGATAGCTACTGCAAGTACGTTGATTCATCCATTCTCACGTTCCTAATTAGCGTAGTCTCGAGGCTCTAGTCTCAATTATTGAATTAACTGGCCATGAGTCAGTTCTCCCCTCTTAAATAAGCAAGACTTGCACCATTTAGACCTTTTTCGAGGTTGTTTTGCACTCAAACAAATTGCAATCTCAAATAGGTCATCTGAATCTGAATTGTAGAAATCATGCAAACTAATGCTCGGCTCGTGTAATGTGTGGGGAGGCAGGCTCGCGAGATCCTGAGGCCGTGGTCCCGGCTCGGCTCGTGGATCGTGTAGTGTGTGGGGGGCCTTAAGAGAAATCACCACATCAGATTATTCTATGAATGTAAATGATATTGAGTAGCAAGCTAGCTTTAGTTCATATAGCTACCAGTGTAGCTATAATTAGTTGAAGGAAAAACTGTGCAAAAGGATATTCTGAATTATTTTGTAACAATGAGTAGCTATCAATATTCCACAGTCAAATAAATGCAAGTTTTTCATTAAAAATTTAGGGAAGATTTCTCATCAATTTAAATATATTCCCTACACCTAGGAAAGTTTACCTACATACACAAGTATGCCACTTATTCTTATATATATGTATATGATCAAATAATATATACTCTATTAAGAGTAATTAGCTATTAATAAAAAGAGTAATTCTTTGTAAACTTCTTCAAGTTCGAAACATGTTTAAACTTTGTTTAAGAAAACAAAGGGGAATTTTTCCCTCATAAAATCTCATGGATTTGATGAATTTATGAAAAAATGTCTCTTGAAAAATACATACTTTTAAAATAAGAAAAAAAGTAAACCCTTTGACGATAGGAAGCATATGTCAATCATTTATCACTTTATTTTTTTGATAAGAGGCTGTCATCGAAGAGAAGTTATGTAGACTGTAATGTATCCAAAATAGCTATATTATAGCTATACATATATCATCCTATGTGCCTATAACTCTAATAATATCTCGCTACCAATTCTATTATGACTTTATAATTTGATAACAAAAATATAGTGCAGATATAGAAAAGTCAATAATCTAAACAATTAGGTAAGTTATGAATTATCGGTCGGTTTCACATCTATGGTCATATAAGAAAAAACGATATAATAATAATTTAAAAGAAAATCATATATTTATTATTAGCTATGTCGTTTTTTCTTATATGACCGAAGATGTGTAACAGACCGATAATTCGTAACTTACCTATAACACTAACTTGGTGTACTCGATGAATCCCCCGCCATCTTTGGTTAGAGAGCCCCGTCTGGGGGTGAAGCCTTGCTTCTTAGCTAGGACGGTGTGGATTGACGCCCTGCGGAGACTGAGGGGTGGGCCTGAGAAGGAGTCAGACCTCAGTGAGGTGTTATCCAATAGTCCTGAGCTCCTGGAGCGATAGACCACTGGGAACACACCGGGGCACCAGTTTCGCTCTGTGAAGTTGAGGTTGTTGGTGGTGGGGGAGGTGTAATGGTTGTTGTTGTTGTTGTTGTTGTTGTTGAGGTTGTTGTTGTGTACCTGTTTGTGTATCTCTTCACTGACGTTAGGGAGGACAGTTTTCCAGTAGTTGAAATCGTTGAATTCGTTCACATCCTGAAACACACAATATAGTTAGTGTTATTCCTGAGTGAAGTAAGACAACTGGAGCAAAAAAAACCAGGAAAGAGTAACCTCTTCAGATCTTTTCGATAGGCTAACTATTATTAAAAAATAGAAATATTAGAAAGCAGATAATTTCCTATTGAAAATTAATCTATTAGCTATGAGGTTTATTATTAGCTATTTTTTTTAGCAGAAATGCCTAACAATTATAAAATGAAAATTTCCTAACAGAGCGAATGAAACATTTATAATAAGTTCATTTCATAAATTACTATCTATAGCTTGTGCTAAAACAATAAAATGAGACTTGAAATCTGGAATCATATTCAAATGACAAAGTTCAGTCAAGTAATCTCAGTTAGTGCAAAATAATACAATGGTATCAACCCTATCGTGTCTGGTGAGAAAATTTGCAGGTAGTTTGTCACGCGAGGCATTAGGTAGGTAAAATAGAGCTGCTTAAATAACTTGACGATCTATCGATTTTAACCCCTTGTTGCCTGGCTGTGAAGAGATGGCATATAGATTTGGCTTGGCGTCAATCTGACTCCGGATTCATTATTTAATTTAAAGTGAGAAAATGAGAAAGAGAATTAATTTAATAAATATTTAGCAAAGCATGTATTTAGTTGGTAAATATATATATACCATCTAAACAGAGATTATTTAAAACATTTTCAAATATTATTTCACAGTTAGTTAAATGTGTATCTTTCAAAGTATTAGCAACACAAATAAATGCATGTTAACACTTTATCTTAGCACATTTATGTTGCTGTTCAATTGAACTCATGGTAACAAACTTATTGTAATTACCTAATGTTAAAGTCTAAAGAGAATTAGAAATCAAGCTGTTAAGTAGTAGCTACCTAACTAGTTTTAGATATTAATTCAAATTAGAATATTTAGTACCTGGCTGATATCATAAGCATCGCAGATTTCACAAAAAAAAAAATATTAATCTTCTTATTTCAGTTACTTCATATAAACTAAATTAAATATGACAGTTATCCATAAAGTGTTTCATTTCAAAATAACACAAATTAGCAGAAATATTGTTTTCATATTATTCTTTTTAAAGTAATTTATGGTAGAATAGTATCCACTCTTACAGTGGCTGAAATTGTTTCATCTTCACCCGAACAACGATTTAAAGGCACAGTTATGAGTCACCGATAACATGGGGAGAAACTTAGATGTTGTATTTGGCTAAAATAAACCTCGGTGATAAGTTAAAAGTTACTGAAAATTGGACTTTCAAGAGACAATATTATATAACAAACTTTAAAGAATAAAAAAGTTTCGAATCAACAAAGAGTTATTTCTTAAAGTTAGAGTAACACTACCTTGTCAAATAAATAAGAGCGTTGTTATTATCAATAAGCATTAGACGTATCAATACACACTGAATTAAAGGTTTAAATCACTGAACTAACAACAATTCAGCTCTGCATGAGTCACAGGCAGCTAATTGTACTAACCTCAAAGTCTACGGAAGGGACACACCCTGTCTCAGGGCCTGGCTTTGGGACACTGTCCTCTGGACCAATGAGGGCACAGGGAGCTGTTTCGTCACTGCTAGTATCGGTTGCGCCACGATAAGCAGAATCTGCTGCGATAGTATCGGTTAACATCGTAGCTGCTTGCGTATCATCCGTAGTAATGGATAGTTAGGACAGTAACGTCAGTTGCCTGAAACCAAAGAATTAATGTTAGAACGATAAAAATAGCCAAAATAAAAATATAGAAATCAATTTCAACGGTAAATTCAACCTGTCACTAGAATTTAAAAGTAATAAAAAGAAAGGAAATCATTTAAAAGTAATAAAAAGAAAGGAAATCATTTAAAAAAATCTATAATATCAATAAATAAAGTTGAAAAAAAAAATACATTCATTTTTAAATTGACAATAATGTTCATTTCATGTGAAAACTTTAGTTGGCGCTAAAAATGAATCTTGTTCATAGAAAATTATCACTGGCAACTAAAGAAAATAATACGCAGAATAGAGGGGTGACGAAAGAAAACCATCACTGGTAAATATGAGACTGAACAACACTACTTCATGTATTTGTGTAGTTAGTTAATGCTATCGAAAGTATCTGTTTATTCTATAAGTAGTGTTAGAATATACAAACTATCTATTGATAACTAATATAAAAACTTTAATTCTGAACATCTTAAAGTAAATTTAATCTGAAACTCTCCTCCTCTAATAGAACGAGATGAGCGTACACTAAAAAATGAAAGTAGAAACCAAGAAAACCTGCAACATGGGCACTAGTATTCATATCAGTAACTTATGCATTAGATACATACCATTACATGTATCAAGACTAGACTGCATTGTAATGAACAAAATCTACCATCTACCCAGGTAGCAAGCATTATTCCTGGGATATTAAGGGAATAACCCTGGGAAGAAGGATTTATTCCTGGGATATTCCCTTAATATCCCAGGAATAAATCCTTGCTGCCTGGGTACATCAGTAACATCACTAAAACCCTTTCTCAAAAAAAATTAAATTGAATTTCAAAAAATGAAATGAACAACCAGAAGAATAATCACAATAGGTACTGAGCCTGAGCCAATAAATAATAATGCACACCAGATGAATGCTACCATATATCTGAATATTTCCAGTACTTACATAGTGTACATATATGCTGTTAATAGAGATATTTACCAGCTAAAAGTACCCAACATAGTAACGAATCCAAAGTGCGTTGGGTGAGATTAATTACTAAAATAACAATGATCTGTATCAGGATTTCCCAAAGTGGTTCGCTCTGAACCAGAGGTCCGTTCAAGGCGAACCCCCTTTTGGTTCGTGGCATTTTGGACTATTTTCGGCAAATATATAGTTTCCATTTAATATCAGAGTGACGCTTCAATATCGTTTATTCCTTTTAAATGGAAAAAGATCGATGTAAAGGTTACATTATATATAGATTTGATTTTTTAATAATAAATAATATTCCCCTTCTATTCGTTTTCTATAAAATGTATAAAAGAAAATAGAACAGCACAACTCAGACTATTATAAAAAGGAAATGGATGTCATTCCTCAATTATTGGTGATATTGAAAAAGTAACATAGTTACCCTTCGCTAACGCATTTTCTATGAATGTTTTTCTGACTGTTCAATGGTAGATTTTATCACTATACTAAATCATAATAATTTAGGTACTATTTTGTTTTAATTCATTGCAATATTCTTTTAATACAAAACTTTGTTATGTTGTTTGTCCATAGACTCCATACTATGTGCAATAACTAGTGTACTAGTTACAATGAGGATCAGAATTAATAATATTTTTGTGTATTTTCTAACCACTATTACACAATATTAAAATATATATGCATTTCCATTAGTTATAACTTTTGATACATCAGTAATCGCATACGATAGCACTAGACCATATATGTTTCATCATGTATTCATTTCCCGAAGTATAGGCACTAGCTATACGTTATAAGATGAAAGTTGGTCAGTGGATCTGCAGAAATTTTCAGTTTAGATTCGTGAGAAATGAAAGTCTGGGAACGACTGTTCTATATGGTAATTAGTGGATTTAATTGTAATGATAAAATTAAATGCTATATACTGATATATTCGACCCGACTTTTTAAAAGTAAAATAGTTGTACAAGAAAGTTAATTAAAATGTTTTAGAGAAAAGAATATTTAATTAGTAACGGGTTTAGCGTCTGCTTAGGAACCATAGGAATTATAACTGACGTCAAAAGACATTAGATACAAGGGACTGGAAGAAGCAATCAGGAAGGAAAGTAAAGGGTGTAGCTAACTCTAGCACTATCCTCTGAAGCCATAAACTAAAAGTAGCGTTAAAAAATGGTACTAATAAAAAGAAGTCTATCCATATCCAAATTGCAACAGTTCGGGGCCCAAGCCAGCTGTCACCACAGACAGGTTTAGGATAGAGCCTCTGGGAGGACCACTATACAATAAGGATACAGATTCAATCATCTATCATCCATATGATTCAATGAAAAGATAGTTAGTCTTTTTTTTTAATTTGTTCAACAATACTAAGAGTCAGTTTACCAACAAAATTAATTGAATCGTAACATTACGAATTACATACACAACACTAAAATAAGAGTTTAGGTAAGTTCATACTAAACAGTAAAAATTTGATATTTTTTCAAAGAAGAATTTTCTGGACTATTTTAATTGTTCTTACCCAACAGCTTACCTAACTAAGTTGCATATGTTTTCTAGAGCAAAACCATGGCACTGACAATAGCACATTATATAAAAGTATGGAAGCATGCTCTGTTAGATACTAAATGAAGCAGTAATAACAATCTAAATTATACTTCTAAGCTGTGCTGAAGAGTAGCTACTGAAGATGAAGAAAATGAAGGCAGTTTTACCCAGTATGAATATCTCAGAGACGCGAAGGGGAAATTCACCACCGACAGTCGCAAGGAAAACTCACGAACTGAATAGTCATCAGCGCAAATGTTTGCCGCAGTTATCTCCAATGGGGTCAGAGGCAGCACGAAACAGACACAATGTCACGCAATGGGTCAGCATCAGCTGCTAGGGGTGAATATCTGTCAGCACTTACACGCACCGAGTCACCAGTCAGCACTTACACGCACCGAGTCACCAGTCAGCACTTACACGCACCGAGTCACCAGTCAGCACTTACACGCACCGAGTCACCAGTCAGCACTTACACGCACCGAGTCACCAGTCAGCACTTACACGCACCGAGTCACCAGTCAGCACTTACACGCACCGAGTCACCAGTCAGCACTTACACGCACCGAGTCAGCACTTACACGCACCGAGTCACCAGTCAGCACTTACACGCACCGAGTCACCAGTCAGCACTTACACGCACCGAGTCACCACTTACACGCACCGAGTCACCACTTACACGCACCGAGTCACCACTTACACGCACCGAGTCACCACTTACACGCACCGAGTCACCAGTCAGCACTTACACGCACCGAGTCACCAGTGAGCACTCCACACGCACTGAGTCACCAGTGAGCACTCCACACGCACTGAGTCACCAGTGAGCACTCCACACGCACTGAGTCACCAGTGAGCACTCCACACGCACTGAGTCACCAGTGAGCACTCCACACGCACTGAGTCACCAGTGAGCACTCCACACGCACTGAGTCACCAGTGAGCACTCCACACGCACTGAGTCACCAGTGAGCACTCCACACGCACTGAGTCACCAGTGAGCACTCCACACGCACTGAGTCACCAGTGAGCACTCCACACGCACTGAGTCACCAGTGAGCACTCCACACGCACTGAGTCACCAGTGAACACTCCACACGCAGTGAGTCACCAGTGAACACTCCACACGCAGTGAGTCACCAGTGAACACTCCACACGCAGTGAGTCACCAGTGAACACTCCACACGCACTGAGTCACCAGTGAGCTCTCCACACGCACTGAGTCACCAGTGAGCACTCCACACGCACTGAGTCACCAGTGAGCACTCCACACGCACTGAGTCACCAGTGAGCACTCCACACGCACTGAGTCACCAGTGAGCACTCCACACGCACTGAGTCACCAGTGAGCACTCCACACGCACTGAGTCACCAGTGAGCACTCCACACGCACTGAGTCACCAGTGAGCACTCCACACGCACTGAGTCACCAGTGAACACTCCACACGCAGTGAGTCACCAGTGAACACTCCACACGCACTGAGTCACCAGTGAGCACTCCACACGCAGTATATTGAGCATTAATTCTAATAAAATATGTATTTATTACTAGAAGAAGCACAAGTCTTTATAACTCATGAATTTTCATCTTCCGGATGTATGTGTTTTTGTTGCCTGCAATAATATTCCCATGGAAACATATGGAACATGTTCATGCACATAACTTCAATATTAAATTGTAACTGTATCAAGCTTGTAAATGAATTTTTTATATTCATGTTCTTCACATAGTATTTCCATATGAATGTTCATTATTTTAGTAAGTGAATGACTGTACATCCTTAAGCTAATAACTAGTGTGTATGTGACTGTGGTTACAATTTGCAGGGATAGTTACTGTATGAAATATTACCAAATATTCTAATGAGGTTTCACTTTTTTCTATATTGTATAATAGTAGCAAAGAGCTGTTGACAGAAATTGATTGTAAGCTAAGAATTTGCAGTAATTATCATCGCAGATTGCGGAAGGTGATATTTTAGGCGACATTTATTTATTTGTAATCTTGTTATTCGCTTAACTGATAAAATATTCAACCAAATTGGCTGAAATTTTGTGGAACGATTGGTCATTATCCAGGAACCAGTTAATTTATTAGATTTTGGGAGCGATCACGTCAAAGGTCTAAATTTATAACTCAAGGATTATTGGATGGTCAATGTCATTAAAAAGCGGCGCTGAAGGTATATGAGTGCCATAACCTAGCTGAATATACATTATAGTAGCGACCAAAATAAATATTAATTTTTTTTTAGTAGGGGTTTAACGTCTGCTTCGGAACCAAAGGCCATATCGCTGACGTCAAAAGGAAATTAAGTACAAGGGACTAGAAGAAGCAGTCAGAGAGGAAAGTGGCTCCATGAACAAAGTCACTTACCACCGTCGGTGACAATGCTCATGGATGCAGAAAAGCTATTCCGTGAATGCAGTCACTTACCAAGGAATGTGACGAAACGGGACACAAGCACTTGTGGCTGCACTCACGGATGGAAGAGGGAAATGAAGAGGTGATAGTAAATGAAGCCTACGAGCTTACCTAACACAAAATCTAAGACCTCGTAGTTGAAGAGCATAACCCTAGCGCTATCCTCTAAAACTGCAAGTAGCGTTTTAAAAATGATAAATATTGTAAAAATGAAAAAAAGACAATCCATAATCCAAATTACAACAGTTCGGGGCCCAAGGGACGCCACCCCCCTTCTCTTCCATTCACCACAGACAGCTTCAGGATAGAGCCCCTAGGGCTGGCCAAAATAAAGGGTAGGTGAAAGCATATATAGTCAAATGCATATATTGAAATTAAAACCCATACAATAACTTTCTATTTTGCATACAATTAGATATACATTTTATCTATATTTCTTGAAAATTGTAATCTAATGCAACTCATATGAAGAAAGTTATTAATCAAAAGAACCCACCTGGTAATTTCTGGCGGTTGAAAGTTAATGGTAATTTATAAAAAAAACTTTCATTGGCTGTAACAGACTGTAATAAGTGTAAAACCAGAAAAGACGTCTGGTGTCTTCTCGAGATAAGAGAATTGTTGATCTCCACAAAGATGGACATTTAAATGGTAGCAGAAAGGACAGGAAGGTCTATGAGTGTGGTACAATGTATGCATAGCTCAATTTAAATCAGCAGGATCAACACTTTCGCCAGCTAAAATGGGTACAACTCGCAACACCTCAATTAGGAATGACTGTCTCATGGTAATAAGGTTGTCACTGAAGAATAAATTCCACAGCGCTGCATTGGTATATCTTGTGGGTATCAAATGCATCTTATGACTGCAATGTGTCTCGTATAACAGTGTCTCTGATATTAATAAGTGATGGTTTGAATGCTCGAGTCCCCGAATTCTAACCACTGTATTTCAAGAACCAAAAAGCCCGCCTAAATTTTTATATGGAACATGTTGCCCGTACTGAACATGTTGCCCGTACTGAACATGTTGCCCGTACTGAACATGTTGCCCGTACTGAACATGTTGCCCGTACTGAACATGTTGCCCGTACTGAACATGTTGCCCGTACTGAACATGTTGCCCGTACTGAACATGTTGCCCGTACTGAACATGTTGCCCGTACTGAACATGTTGCCCGTACTGAACATGTTGCCCGTACTGAACATGTTGCCCGTACTGAACATGTTGCCCGTACTGAACATGTTGCCCGTACTGAACATGTTGCCCGTACTGAACATGTTGCCCGTACTGAACATGTTGCCCGTACTGAACATGTTGCCCGTACTGAACATGTTGCCCGTACTGAACATGTTGCCCGTACTGAACATGTTGCCCGTACTGAACATGTTGCCCGTACTGAACATGTTGCCCGTACTGAACATGTTGCCCGTACTGAACATGTTGCCCGTACTGAACATGTTGCCCGTACTGAACATGTTGCCCGTACTGAACATGTTGCCCGTACTGAACATGTTGCCCGTACTGAACATGTTGCCCGTACTGAACATGTTGCCCGTACTGAACATGTTGCCCGTACTGAACATGTTGCCCGTACTGAACATGTTGCCCGTACTGAACATGTATGTTGCCCGTACTGAACATGTATGTTGCCCGTACTGAACATGTATGTTGCCCGTACTGAACATGTATGTTGCCCGTACTGAACATGTATGTTGCCCGTACTGAACATGTATGTTGCCCGTACTGAACATGTATGTTGCCCGTACTGAACATGTATGTTGCCCGTACTGAACATGTATGTTGCCCGTACTGAACATGTATGTTGCCCGTACTGAACATGTATGTTGCCCGTACTGAACATGTATGTTGCCCGTACTGAACATGTATGTTGCCCGTACTGAACATGTATGTTGCCCGTACTGAACATGTATGTTGCACGTACTGAACATGTATGTTGCCCGTACTGAACATGTATGTTGCCCGTACTGAACATGTATGTTGCCCGTACTGAACATGTATGTTGCCCGTACTGAACATGTATGTTGCCCGTACTGAACATGTATGTTGCCCGTACTGAACATGTATGTTGCCCGTACTGAACATGTATGTTGCCCGTACTGAACATGTATGTTGCCCGTACTGAACATGTATGTTGCCCGTACTGAACATGTATGTTGCCCGTACTGAACATGTATGTTGCCCGTACTGAACATGTATCTTGCCCGTACTGAACATGTATCTTGCCCGTACTGAACATGTATCTTGCCCGTACTGAACATGTATCTTGCCCGTACTGAACATGTATCTTGCCCGTACTGAACATGTATCTTGCCTGTACTGAACATGTATCTTGCCTGTACTGAACATGTATCTTGCCTGTACTGAACATGTATCTTGCCTGTACTGAACATGTATCTTGCCTGTACTGAACATGTATCTTGCCTGTACTGAACATGTATCTTGCCTGTACTGAACATGTATCTTGCCTGTACTGAACATGTATCTTGCCTGTACTGAACATGTATCTTGCCTGTACTGAACATGTATCTTGCCTGTACTGAACATGTATCTTGCCTGTACTGAACATGTATCTTGCCTGTACTGAACATGTATCTTGCCTGTACTGAACATGTATCTTGCCTGTACTGAACATGTATCTTGCCTGTACTGAACATGTATCTTGCCTGTACTGAACATGTATCTTGCCTGTACTGAACATGTATCTTGCCTGTACTGAACATGTATCTTGCCTGTACTGAACATGTATCTTGCCTGTACTGAACATGTATCTTGCCTGTACTGAACATGTTGCCTGTACTGAACATGTTGCCTGTACTGAACATGTTGCCTGTACTGAACATGTTGCCTGTACTGAACATGTTGCCTGTACTGAACATGTTGCCTGTACTGAACATGTTGCCTGTACTGAACATGTTGCCTGTACTGAACATGCTGTCTGTACTGAACATGCTGTCTGTAGCTACTGAACATGCTGTCTGTAGCTACTGAACATGCTGTCTGTAGCTACTGAACATGCTGTCTGTAGCTACTGAACATGCTGTCTGTAGCTACTGAACATGCTGTCTGTAGCTACTGAACATGCTGTCTGTAGCTACTGAACATGCTGTCTGTAGCTACTGAACATGCTGTCTGTAGCTACTGAACATGCTGTCTGTAGCTACTGAACATGCTGTCTGTAGCTACTGAACATGCTGTCTGTAGCTACTGAACATGCTGTCTGTAGCTACTGAACATGCTGTCTGTACTGAACATGTTGTCTGTACTGAACATGTTGTCTGTACTGAACATGTTGTCAATATTGAACATGTTTTGTGTACTGAAGATCAGTGATTCCGTGTTCATTTTAGTGATGAATCCAGTTTAAAGTACTTAGTTCAGATGGCAGGGAGTATGTCCGACGAAATACTGGCAAGATAATGTGTTTAGGAAATAGTGAAACATGGAGGAGGTAGCACGATGGTGAGGGAATCATTTCAGCTGCAGGTACTAGCACTCTTGTTCACTTGCGAGGGAAGATCTGCGGAGAAGTGTATAAACAGATTCTTCGACAGCATACCCTTACATATATGAGATCTAAGTCCCATATTCATGCGAGATGATGCTCCTTGCAACACTTAGTGAAGAACTCGATGTGATGGGTTAGCCAGCTCGCAAGCCCGGATATAAATGCAATAGAACATGTTTGGAAATTAATTGACGAACGAACGAAATTGCGGCCCCCAAAAGACAGTCTCTAAAACATTCTGAACCGAAATTACATTAAAATGTTGCATAGCTATCATAATAAGCGCAGTGCATGCTATAATTTATTACTTTAAGTTTTTAACGAGTGTTTTGAAGCTATGACGTTTCTGTTGTTAGAGGCCGCAGTTAGTTAATGGGCCGCAATATACCTGCTTGACCTTATCAAAAAAAAAAAAAAAAAAAAATCAAGAAGAACTTTGAAAATACTTGGAATTTGAATGGAGAACTATAACTCCATTTTGTAGGATATTGATCAATTCATGTAGAAAAAGGTGCCAGGAAGTGATAAATATGTAATAAAGGATTGTTCAGCAAATACTAATGATATTACCTACTACTTAACTCTTTTATATTCAATTTTAATTTATTCTATGCTGCCCTCAACTTTAGGCTGAACTTTTCTCTATAAAGTAATAAATTTCTTAGTAAGAGTTGCATAAGATTTAAATTTTCAAGATAGGTAGGTATTATATAACGTGTACATAATTGTATGCAAAATTATATAATATACAGTTATAAAATAACTTATAAAATGAAAAAGAAAACATAGACTTTCACTTACCATTATATTTTGGCCAGTACTGTAGACCATTAATTATACTATTAGTTACTCATATGGATAAAATAGAGTCATATCGTTTAGGCAGCACCCATTGCTTGGTACAGACACTGATTAAACTTTTTTTATCTTCCTGTAATCAAATTAGACACCACGCAATAAGATGACAAGCAGCAACAGTTTCCGGTGCACTAACCATCGAGGTTAGTGTTAAAACAGAAAATATTTAAATTAATATTTCACGATATAAAAAATGACTTTCCTATTGAAAGTAGCAACAATGTGACTAGTGAGAGCATCACACGCTAGAACTAATGTAAGCAATGTGACTAGTGAGAGCATCACACGCTAGAAATAATGTAAGCAATGTGACTAGTGAGAGCATCACACGCTAGAACTAATGTAAGCAATGTGACTAGTGAGAGCATCACACGCTAGAACTAATGTAAGCAATGTGACTAGTGAGAGCATCACACGCTAGAACTAATGTAAGCAATGTGACTAGTGAGAGCATCACACGCTAGAACTAATGTAAGCAATGTGACTAGTGAGAGCATCACACGCTAGAACTAATGTAAGCAATGTGACTAGTGAGAGCATCACACGCTAGAACTAATGTAAGCAATGTGACTAGTGAGAGCATCACACGCTAGAACTAATGTAAGCAATGTGACTAGTGAGAGCATCACACGCTAGAACAAATGTAAGCAATGTGACTAGTGAGAGCATCACACGCTAGAACTAATGTTAGTAATGTGACTAGTGAGAGCATCACACGCTAGAACTGATGTAAGCAATGTGACTAGTGAGAGCATCACACGCTAGAACTAACGTAAGCAATGTGACTAGTGAGGGCATCACACGCTAGAACTAATGTTAGCAATGTGACTAGTGAGAGCATCACACGCTAGAACTAATGTTAGTAATGTGACTAGTGAGAGCATCACACGCTAGAACTAATGTAAGCAATGTGACTAGTGAGAGCATCACACGCTAGAACTAATGTTAGTAATGTGACTAGTGAGAGCATCACACGCTAGAGCTAATGTTAGTAATGTGACTAGTGAGAGCATCACACGCTAGAACTAATGTTAGTAATGTGACTAGTGAGAGCATCACACGCTAGAACTAATGTTAGTAATGTGACTAGTGAGAGCATCACACGCTAGAACTAATGTAAGCAATGTGACTAGTGAGAGCATCACACGTTAGAACTAATGTAAGCAATGTGACTAGTGAGAGCATCACACGTTAGAACTAATGTTAGTAATGTGACTAGTGAGAGCATCACACGTTAGAACTATATACTTTAACAGGAGCATTACACGTTAGAACTATATACTGTAACAGGATCATTACACGTTAGAACTATATACTGTAACAGGAGCATTACACGTTAGAACTATATACTGTAACAGGAGCATTACACGTTAGAACTATATACTGTAACAGGAGCATTACACGTTAGAACTATATACTGTAACAGGAGCATTACACGTTAGAACTATATACTGTAACAGGAGCATTACACGTTAGAACTATATACTGTAACAGGAGCATTACACGTTAGAACTATATACTGTAACAGGAGCATCACACGTTAGAACTATATACTGTAACAGGATCAACACACGTTAGAACTATATACTGTAACAGGATCAACACACGTTAGAACTATATACTGTAACAGGAGCATTACACGTTAGAACTATATACTGTAACAGGAGCATTACACGTTAGAACTATATACTGTAACAGGAGCATTACACGTTAGAACTATATACTGTAACAGGAGCATTACACGTTAGAACTATATACTGTAACAGGAGCATCACACGTTAGAACTATATACTGTAACAGGAGCATTACACGTTTGAACTGTATACTGTAACAGGAGCATTACACGTTAGAACTATATACTGTAACAGGAGCATTACACGTTAGAACTATATACTGCAACAGGAGCATTACACGTTAGAACTATATACTGTAACAGGAGCATTACACGTTAGAACTATATACTGTAACAGGAGCATTACACGTTAGAACTATATACTTTAACAGGAGCATTACACGTTAGAACTATATACTGTAACAGGAGCATTACACGTTAGAACTATATACTGTAACAGGATCAACACACGTTAGAACTATATACTGTAACAGGAGCATTACACGTTAGAACTATATACTGTAACAGGAGCATTACACGTTAGAACTATATACTGTAACAGGAGCATTACACGTTAGAACTATATACTGTCACAGGAGCATCACACGTTAGAACTATATACTGTAACAGGAGCATCACACGTTAGAACTATATACTGTAACAGGAGCATTACACGTTGGAACTATATACTGTAACAGGAGCATTACACGTTAGAACTATATACTGTAACAGGAGCATTACACGTTAGAACTATATACTGTAACAGGAGCATTACACGTTAGAACTATATACTGTAACAGGAGCATTACACGTTAGAACTATATACTGTAACAGGAGCATTACACGTTAGAACTATATACTGTAACAGGAGCATTACACGTTAGAACTACATACTGTAACAGGATCAACACACGTTAGAACTATATACTGTAACAGGAGCATTACACGTTAGAACTATATACTGTAACAGGAGCATTACACGTTAGAACTATATACTGTAACAGGAGCATTACACGTTAGAACTATATACTGTAACAGGAGCATTACACGTTAGAACTATATACTGTAACAGGAGCATCACACGTTAGAACTATATACTGTAACAGGAGCATTACACGTTAGAACTATATACTGTAACAGGAGCATTACACGTTAGAACTATATACTGTAACAGGAGCATTACACGTTAGAACTATATACTGTAACAGGAGCATCACACGTTAGAACTATATACTGTAACAGGAGCATTACACGTTAGAACTATATACTGTAACAGGAGCATTACACGTTAGAACTATATACTTTAACAGGAGCATCAGACGTTAGAACTATATACTGTAACAGGAGCATCAGACGTTAGAACTATATACTGTAACAGGAGCATTACACGTTAGAACTATATACTGTAACAGGAGCATTACACGTTAGAACTATATACTGTAACAGGAGCATTACACGTTAGAACTATATACTGTAACAGGAGCATTACACGTTAGAACTATATACTTTAACAGGAGCATTACACGTTAGAACTATATACTTTAACAGGAGCATCAGACGTTAGAACTATATACTGTAACAGGAGCATTACACGTTAGAACTATATACTGTAACAGGAGCATTACACGTTAGAACTATATACTGTAACAGGAGCATTACACGTTAGAACTATATACTGTAACAGGAGCATTACACGTTAGAACTATATACTGTAACAGGAGCATTACACGTTAGAACTATATACTGTAACAGGAGCATTACACGTTAGAACTATATACTGTAACAGGATCAACACACGTTAGAACTATATACTGTAACAGGAGCATTACACGTTAGAACTATATACTGTAACAGGAGCATTACACGTTAGAACTATATACTG
Organism: Caprella mutica; assembly: GCA_947561585.1. NCBI lineage: Eukaryota > Metazoa > Arthropoda > Malacostraca > Amphipoda > Caprellidae > Caprella > Caprella mutica. The sequence continues at coordinate 174,696 of CANNZV010001840.1, read as the reverse complement.
TAACAGGAGCATTACACGTTAGAACTACATACTGTAACAGGAGCATTACACGTTAGAACTATATACTGTAACAGGAGCATCACACGTTAGAACTATATACTGTAACAGGAGCATTACACGTTAGAACTATATACTGTAACAGGAGCATTACACGTTAGAACTATATACTGTAACAGGAGCATTACACGTTAGAACTATATACTGTAACAGGAGCATCACACGTTAGAACTATATACTGTAACAGGAGCATTACACGTTAGAACTATATACTGTAACAGGAGCATTACACGTTAGAACTATATACTTTAACAGGAGCATCAGACGTTAGAACTATATACTGTAACAGGAGCATCAGACGTTAGAACTATATACTGTAACAGGAGCATTACACGTTAGAACTATATACTGTAACAGGAGCATTACACGTTAGAACTATATACTGTAACAGGAGCATTACACGTTAGAACTATATACTGTAACAGGAGCATTACACGTTAGAACTATATACTTTAACAGGAGCATTACACGTTAGAACTATATACTTTAACAGGAGCATCAGACGTTAGAACTATATACTGTAACAGGAGCATTACACGTTAGAACTATATACTGTAACAGGAGCATTACACGTTAGAACTATATACTGTAACAGGAGCATTACACGTTAGAACTATATACTGTAACAGGAGCATTACACGTTAGAACTATATACTGTAACAGGAGCATTACACGTTAGAACTATATACTGTAACAGGAGCATTACACGTTAGAACTATATACTGTAACAGGATCAACACACGTTAGAACTATATACTGTAACAGGAGCATTACACGTTAGAACTATATACTGTAACAGGAGCATTACACGTTAGAACTATATACTGTAACAGGATCAACACACGTTAGAACTATATACTGTAACAGGAGCATTACACGTTAGAACTATATACTGTAACAGGAGCATTACACGTTAGAACTACATACTGTAACAGGATCAACACACTTTAGAACTATATACTGTAACAGGAGCATTACACGTTAGAACTATATACTGTAACAGGATCAACACACGTTAGAACTATATACTGTAACAGGAGCATTACACGTTAGAACTATATAATGTAACAGGAGCATCACACGCTAGAACTATATACTGTAACAGGAGCATCACACGTTAGAACTACATACTGTAACAGGAGCATTACACGTTAGAACTATATACTGTAACAGGAGCAACAAGGTGACTACGTGACTCTCAAAATACTGAAATCGGAAGCGCAATAACAGTTCCGTGATAAGTTCACAGGTTAGAACTCAAGCGGTTCACAGTAATGATGCACTGCTTGCGAACATCACGGTGATGTAGTACATCATGGTGATGTAGTACATCACGGTGATGTAGTACATCACGGTGATGTAGTACATCACGGTGATGTAGTACATCACGGTGATGTAGTACATCACAGTGATATACTACATCACCGTGATATATCATATAGTATATCACCGTGATGTACTACATGATACATCACAGTGATGTAGTATATCACAGTGATGAAGTGTATCAAAGTGATGTAGTACATCACTCAGGTCAAGCTGTTGGTTACAGTCACTGGCAATGGTGACGAATGATTGCAATAATTTCAGAAATACAGGTATCATCCAACCATCTACTTCATGATTAAATGCTATGGTGAAATGGATGTTAATATAGTTTATAATTTTATATTGAATTATCAGTAAATATGAGAGGCAAGAAAACTTATCATAAGGAACAATTATTCAATTTCAGAACTCGTAGCCATAATATTCAAGAAACTGAATTTAACGATTGGAAGAAAAACAATTAGATGCATATTGCATAAGCCATATTCAAATAGTAAACAAATTTTGATGAATTATCCCGTACTTTAATGACTAAAATTATAGAAAACTTATAAATATTTAAATGAAATCCTTATATTTTCTTCACAAAAATTTGTACTTAAATTCACGAATTGTAACTGAACGTTTCACAGTGAAACATGTACCTAATGTAACTCTATAAACAACCGCACAGGATATTTGTAATACAATATCCATGGGTTATAAAATACACGACTAGTGAGAAAATATGGCTAGCTATGTGATAAAGCATAGGTGATAAACTCTCACATGCCCCTAACTTACAGAGAATGTTACAACTCTGCCATCGACTGCTACACTTATACTGTTAGTTAGTAATTTAGTTGAAGAGAAATGAATAGGGTAAGTTACGAATTATCGGTCAGTTCCACATCTTCGGTCATATCAAGTGGTGAGCCAGTGGCCAAAATTATATCGCGTCTTGCAGGACGTACAATTCCTTATTTTGGAGTCACTTAACTGGCAATCTGGCGTCATTTCAATGGACTGATGATATGAAACTGAAACAAAATAAGGTTTTCAGCGTCCTGCAATCGCTGCAACACTGCCTCTCTCTAGTGTAGTTTATCATGACTCTATGGGTCATATAAGAAAAAACAATACAATAATTTGAATATGAATTGATATCCATGATACCTGCAGGTTTCTTGGATAACTATTAAAATTTAACAATAATTATCATAACGTTTTTCTTAGATGACCGTAGATGTAAAACTGACCGATAATTCGTAACTTACTCTAGATTCTAGTTTTATTCACTATTCACCGTGCATAAATTTATTCAACTAACGCTGAGATGAATAAATTTTAACGCAATCAATGAGTAGTGCAAAAAGAGACCAAAGCTCATGGGGCCTAATGTACCAATATTTTAAATACGATTTTGCAAGAATGAACAGATCTTAATTGCTTTAGTAAAAAACCTATTTCAAAGAATGAAAAATATTATCTCACAAGATACGATATATACCCAAAACTATATATCAAAAGAGAATTAAATAAATGTGAATGAATATATTAAAATAATAATGTAGCTATAGCTAATAATAAACAAATGAAAAGTTGGCAATAATAAATTCACTTAGTCATTTAGTTACCTATAACAAATGTACTAAATTTATTATTATTTAGTTAAAAACCATACGACCATGAGTTACTGAAAATTTATAAATTAGTATTTACTAGTACCAATAGCTACATAGAAGAGAGAACTAAATAAAACTAAAAGATCTACTGAATACATTATAAACGTGCGCGTGCGAGTTTTCTATTGGAAGTACTTATCAAAATAAAGCAATAGGATGTACTATCTTTTGAAGTGAAGATTTAACAAAATCCTAAGTAGTACTTATTAGTCATGGCTAACTTTTAGAGGAATATTTAGGTACAAAGAATAACACTATTAACAAACTAGATCTAGAAGTCACTGATATTAACTCGTATGAGATCCATCTCTGATATCGCTTGTTTGCAACAACGTCATTAACACAAGAACATGTATTTTAGAGTTATCTATATAGACATATAAATCATAGAATGTTGATCATTTTGGTAAAAAATCATCATTGTAACTCAAAAATGTACCGGTAGAGAGGCTAAATGTCCTAACGATATACCATTAAATGTACGTACATTACAAGTACTAAAATGCCTCTCCTGAAAAATAACTTTTTTGAAGTTATGACAGTGTTCTCGCAAACAAGCGATATAGGATTTAGGTTCTTGCATGCAGTATATAACTAGATTATGTGCACCCGGTAGAGCGAATACCTTCGCCGCCGCTTTGACCTGTTCCCTCCCAAAACCTGATAAACTGGTAACTGGATAATGACCAGTCGTACCACCAAGTTTCATACAATATGGTTCAATACTTTTTGAGTTATAAATGACCATGACCTTGACCTTTGACCGGGTCGCTCCCCAAATTCTACCAGCAGGTCACTGGACATTGACTGATCATTTCACCAAATTTCGGGCAATTTGGTTAAATACTTTTCCAATTAAGCGAATAACAAGATGATAAATAAATAAATAAATAAATGAAGTCCAAAATATAACCTTTCTGCATTCTGCGATGGTAACCAGAGCTCAAAGATGCAGAAAAGCTACTATGTGAATACAGTCACTCGCAATTGCTAGAATAACCAAATTGAATCTATACAGCAGTCACAGGAAAGAGCAAAATGAAGAGTAGCTGGTAAATTACTAAATACATATATATAAGACGTGAGCTAAATAATAATTTCCACAAATAGGATAAGTTACGAATTATCAGTCAGTTCTACATCTTCGCTCATGTAAGAAAAACAACGATAAAATATTAATTATCTAATTTTATTTTAATTGGTATCCATAACGTTTACTCTTATATGACCGAAGATATGGAACTGACCGATAATTCGTATCACACTCTACAGTTGAATGAGGTGTTAAGAAATAGTTCACTTATATCATACCAACTTATTGCTATGAATAATGTAGAGCGAATAGCATTTGCCCTATCTACTAGCTTAACATGTTAACTATTAGAGATGGTAATTTGATAGTAGAGATAACTATTACTAATTAGACACCTTTGTACCTAGTAAATAACTACTAGAAAAAGATATACTCTATGGCTACTTTCTTTATTTTCAATGATAAACAGGAATGTGATTCATAGTTAAAACTTTACTAATAGTTAGAAAACTTTTCTAAAAGTTAAAAACTTTTACTAATAGTTTAAAAAGCTTATCCACATTCGAATGCCAAAGTCTCTAGTGTGTATTATTGAGTTGCACTTTATTTTCTTAATTAGCATAGATGAATCAGAAGGTAAAAACACTGACTGAGGATTAGTTCAGCTAACGCCCTATAGCTCTATGACTCTGTAGTCCCTATACTATAAACAAAGTCAGGGCACAGCAAGGCACCATGTGACAAGTAAATAAAACACAAAACGTTAAATAAACAAGATAGGTTCAACTTGTTGCTCTAATGTCATTCAAAATGAAATAGCGTATACCATTGTTCCATAGGTACTATTGCAGATAAAGCTATTAGTGTTACCATAGCCTGTACATTTTCGTCAAACCAAGTCGTATTGTTTGGACACAACTGATCTTTGAAGAGTAATACAAATAGGAAAAAGTCCGTTTCCAATTAAATGGAAGAAGACTATTCGAATAGTGGTGCCGGTACCTCTTTCTACGATAGTACAGTGATAAGAAAGTCATAACCAAGATAACTATTTAGAAACATCTGCTAAAATGAATTAATGCTTCATGGAGCAATATTTCAGTAATATCTAAAGACCAATGAATCTTAAGTAAAGAATTAAAATATTTTGCAAATAAAAATCATTGTTATCGTGAATTCAATAAATAAAAACGATTAATATGGATTAGCTTGCAAGAATAATAGCACTTGAAGTCAATATATTTAATAATGAATAAACTAATTAATTTAAAAATTAAGACGTCATACCTATGCTTGCACATTATACAGATTAGGTTTAAAAGAACTACCAATATTTAAATGACATAACTATTAACTACCCCAATGTATACGAGTACCCCATAGCCTGCAGTACATAACACAGTTAGCTACTCTGTATACATGCCACACTAAGCATCAATTAATTATTTGAAGTACTGACCAACACACAGCTAGCGGTAAGGAGAAAACAAATTAATAAACCCGACCATTGGCCACTAGAAAAAGTAGACCGGTGAATAGCGTTAGTGAGAAGTAGCGCTAGAGCAAAGAAATAACATCACAATTTAACGGGAGAAAACTTGCTACTCCTACACTCTACTGTAAAAGGAGTTAGACTGACAATGTGAACAGTGGGAGAAACCGTCAGGCACTGCAACGGCGTGTCAGGCTGTGCAAAGACGTGTCAGGCTGTGCAAAGACGTGTCAGGCTGTGCAAAGACGTGTCAGGCTGTGCAAAGACGTGTCAGGCTGTGCAAAGACGTGTCAGGCTGTGCAAAGACGTGTCAGGCTGTGCAAAGACGTGTCAGGCTGTGCAAAGACGTGTCAGGCTGTGCAAAGACGTGTCAGGCTGTGCAAAGACGTGTCAGGCTGTGCAAAGACGTGTCAGGCTGTGCAAAGACGTGTCAGGCTGTGCAAAGACGTGTCAGGCTGTGCAAAGACGTGTCAGGCTGTGCAAAGACGTGTCAGGCTGTGCAAAGACGTGTCAGGCTGTGCAACGGCGTGTCAGGCTGTGCAAAGACGTGTCAGGCTGTGCAAAGACGTGTCAGGCTGTGCAAAGACGTGTCAGGCTGTGCAAAGACGTGTCAGGCTGTGCAAAGACGTGTCAGGCTGTGCAAAGACGTGTCAGGCTGTGCAAAGACGTGTCAGGCTGTGCAAAGACGTGTCAGGCTGTGCAAAGACGTGTCAGGCTGTGCAAAGACGTGTCAGGCTGTGCAAAGACGTGTCAGGCTGTGCAAAGACGTGTCAGGCTGTGCAAAGACGTGTCAGGCTGTGCAAAGACGTGTCAGGCTGTGCAAAGACGTGTCAGGCTGTGCAAAGACGTGTCAGGCTGTGCAAAGACGTGTCAGGCTGTGCAAAGACGTGTCAGGCTGTGCTAAGACGTGTCAGGCTGTGCAAAGACGTGTCAGGCTGTGCAAAGACGTGTCAGGCTGTGCAAAGACCTGTCAGGCTGTGCAAAGACGTGTCAGGCTGTGCAAAGACGTGTCAGGCTGTGCAAAGACGTGTCAGGCTGTGCAAAGACGTGTCAGGCTGTGCAAAGACGTGTCAGGCCACTCCAAAGTCTTGTCAGGCCACTCCAAAGTCTTGTCAGGCCACTCCAAAGTCTTGTCAGGCCACTCCAAAGTCTTGTCAGGCCACTCCAAAGTCTTGTCAGGCCACTCCAAAGTCTTGTCAGGCCACTCCAAAGTCTTGTCAGGCCACTCCAAAGTCTTGTCAGGCCACTCCAAAGTCTTGTCAGGCCACTCCAAAGTCTTGTCAGGCCACTCCAAAGTCTTGTCAGGCCACTCCAAAGTCTTGTCAGGCCACTCCAAAGTCTTGTCAGGCCACTCCAAAGTCTTGTCAGGCAGCTACTGCTCGACTCTATAGCTAGAATTTCATCATCTTCATTTTTATGTATTAGGTGAAATTTGATATAGATGAACTAGATATAATATACCTAGTGCCTAAGCTAAATTTAATGTATCCTACAGAACTTTATAGTAACTCTAAAAAATACGTATATTGATGGCAAATATGAAACAAACCTACTGCCTCGGTATAAATAACAATATTTTAAATGTTTTTTTGTTTGCGTAAGTATCTTCCAAAGTGTTCTAGGTATGTGTGCTTCTATCGGTAACTTTTAGGTTTTCTTATTTTATTTTATAGCTACATAATTACAATATACTTATATAAATAATAAATCGAAAGGGAAGCTACAGTACGAAAAATATGCAATTTCATAAGGATAGCTAACGATCGCACCTAATTAAATGTTAGTTCTTTATACTTCACACCTAATTTGACCTAAATAAAATTTCTATACAGACTAATTTAGGTTAAACCAAATTAGTCTGTATAGGATTAAAAGTACCGAACATCAATGATCATCTAACTAGCAATTCATTTGTGACATCCTGTACAATTAACTCGTAGTTATTGAATCCATGTCCAAATTAACTTATCAACCTAAATGTGAACAGCTAAGCAAGGAGAGTTCCTTATCTTATCAGTATAGCCTGGGTACTGAAAGCGAAAAGAGAGCAAAGTGTCGTAGTATTTTTTGGGACTTCTGAAGTAAACATTCGTGCAAAGTGTAGTACTTACAAAAATACTAATGTACTCCGCCACCAGTAGAAGTACTGCTATTGCAGAAAAAATCACATGTCAAAGCCGGTTTTCTACTATCGGCCAAATCAATAGAAATGTCGCATACACAGTTCAGCACTAGAAGAAGAGTTTAGCACGCCACTGACAGGGCAGTGACTGGTACACACACAAACCACCTTACACCATAGATTGAACGCAACTGAATTTCTGAAATTACTGAATTTGGAAAAGTGACAATGAAATTAGGAAATTGGCAAATAGCCTACTTGATCATGAAATAATTAATATAATCTTAGGTATAAATATTATTAAATATTCCCAATTATAATATTTCAAACATATTTAATCAAACATTAGGAATGTTGCTCTAATTTTAATATCTGTTATACTGTATAGGTATAGGACAAGCAACGAATTATCGTTCAGTTGACTCAGTTCCAAATCTTCGGTCAATTAATATTTATTACATTTTAACTTTTATTTTTATTGGTATCCATGATACAAGTAATTAAAATGAAAAAATTATAATTAAATCGATTTTTTTTATAGGACAGAAGTTATGTGGAACTGACCGATAATTCGTGACTCAATTTATTCTATTTCAATTACATATTTATCCTTTATTGGTAAGCAAAACTGGTTTTATTACGTATTTTGTTAAATGACTAAATACAATCATTAGAGTTTTATAGGGTTACAAAAAACTGATTTACTTCTGTAAGGTGGAATTTCATTTCTTGAATTAATGAAAAGAACGTCCTCGTGTATCAAATGCAAAGACAAATACTATTTCCTCACAATTAATATCATGCTTTTTGGTAGGTAACCTAGTGCGACGTACCATTTCTCTTTAGGAACATTCTTGGTCTGTTGCTTCCCGGTCATTTTGATTCCCGTATAAATTGTATTCGTTCAATTGATTCCCTCTATATTCTATAGTGTTGATATCAAGGTTCATAGACTATAACATAATATTAAAAAGAAGAAAGAACTTTAATTATGGTCAAATATATCCTCTAAAGTCTAAAATAACTCTGAAAGCAAAGACCCAGGTCTATCAAACGTGTGTGATATGTACTCTCTTCTATGGAATCAAAACATGGATTTTGTATGCTAAGCAGAAGAGGAAGCTCCACACGCTCCACATGAGAAGTCTGAGAAAAATACTGACCATAATAGCAGGACATGACAAAATAACAAACATGGAAGTTCTACAGAGATTGAGTGTTCTCTCTATTTTTGAGCTACCCCGTCGAAATAAATTTCAATGGTTGGGTCATGTAAGACGAATGGAAGGAGTACTTCAAAAACATGTATTATATGGTGAACTTTCAGAGGGAAAAGAGTTCCAGGATCTTTCCCATTTGACGACCCCCATCAAATTTAATTTAGAATATTTTTTAAATGTATTTTTGTCCATCTAATGCGAAAATCATAACCATTTTTTGTATAAACTAATACTTTTTAAGATATGAGGGTTTGAAGTTATTCATTTCCTTTGTATTACGGTGACCGGTCCATTCGCCGAAAACACATTCGCCGAAAACACTTTCGCCGAAAGCACATTCGCCGGACGACACTTTCGCCGAAAAAAAAATGATTATTTAAAAAGGTAAACAAATTCATCTCATATAAGTGTATAAATTACATTACAATATTCTACATGATTATTGATTTAACTTTATGGTATTTACGTTAACTTAATTAATTAACTCATATAATGTTATTGCTGCATTATTTGTGTCAGTTTATTAATTCTATGTTAATCCTACTTTCTGTTTACAATTATCAATTACAAAAGAAAGAGATTTTTTTTTTGTGTTAGTCTCACTTTATTTCAACCCTTCTATATACATTGTAGAATCAGTCTGCTACTGTGAGTCGCTCGTGAAGCTTTCAATATACAGGGTGACCCCCAAAAAAGTGTACCCAACTTTAGATTCGTATATTTTAACAACTATTGAAGGTACAGTTAAAACAGATTTATTTCTAGGTTTTAAGAATATTCGTATAACTATTCCTTTTATAAAATATTGACAATATGGAGAAATGTATTTGAGTACAAAAAGGAAGTCAAAATCAATTTTGTTCAGCAATTCCTTTTAAAAAATAGAAAAGTTTATGTTAGAATAAATGGAAAAAATATTTATTATTTAATAAATACTTTTAAATTTATTTAGAAACTTTAATAAAGGGACTAAGAACAAGCATTTATATGGCATTAAAATCAGACAATTAATTACCGTTTAATTTATAGTTACTAAAAAATTTGATCAATTTTAAATAATCTTTTAACACATGATGTTCAATAAACTTAATTTTTGTAGTAAACCTTAGTCTGCTAGAAATTTTCATATTTTCGGCGAATGTGTCGTGCGGCGAATGTGTTTTCGGCGAATTGACCTAGAACCATGTATTACTGACGGATCGAAAACTTTGGAAATACTCGTGTTTTCATTGAAATTACTCAAACATTGAATATCTTTTACATGAAACTGTAATGTAGTTTGTTGTATCCACTAGTTTGTTGTACTGCACACTTAATGATCGATTAATGACCTGGCAGGGGGGCTCGGGGGTGACATGCCCCCCAATCCCTAATACATATATAGAATATTTCCAGTCCATGATATCTTGCCCCTCTCCGTTGTATAATGCTGGTTAGAAGAGGTTATGCGGGTCTGGGATCGGCCTCGAATACTCTTAGATTTAACCACTGTTTTACTTTGTCTGAAAAGTTCATATACGAGAGTGTGTGTTTTTGTATTCTGAATTTGTGTATAGCTTCTCTTGCAAGTTTTTTTTTTTTTTTTGAATACGCAAACTCTTACTGGCATCAATCACTGTACAGAGTTTATTTACAGTTTACCTTTGCTCATTCTATATTTATATAGAGTTTAATTTTATAAATTATATATTTACACAATTTTCGGTGAGCGACTAGCATACTATTAAGTTTTATGACTGAAAAGGTTCAACTGTTAGAGAGTTTACCTTTGTTAAATTATTTCCTAATGGATATTATTTCATAGATTTTATATACTACTGTGGTCGCGAGTTCCTTTTCTGTTCCTAACTGTTAGGTATGTCTACTGTCTAGCTATTAGTTGCTCCTTTTGTGTGGAGTATGTTGAATCAATTGACGGGGGGCATGTTGAATCATGATTCAACGAATCAACATGCCCTGCGTGTGATTCAACATGCTATTCAACATGCTTCAGCATTGAAATTTCTTATTTCACGAGAATGAAATTCATATTTTCTTACACAAATAGTTAGATATTACTAAAGAAATATTAAGCGCAGAACTATAGTTTAAAAAAAGAAGATCAACAATCTGAAATCAGAGACTACACTTCATTTGAAAAGAAGCGTAACTTTTCAAGGCAAGATAAAACCCTTGACTTAAACTTCACATGATCAGATGAAGATAATCTGCAGAATTGGTATTTGTAGAACCATATTATAAAAGCAAGCCTCGCAAGAAATGACAAGGTTGAGTTGTTGTTATGTGCAATTAACCCATTAAACAAGTTTTGTAATTCTAATTATGATACTACAGTTTATAAAAAACCTTAACCCCTTTGTTATGTTTATCAGTTTGATAACAAATATGATTTGTAGAAAGAAAGAAAAGTTTCTAATTTAGTTTTTCAATTATTGAATTGATCTATTTTAAGTACATAAATAATTCGTTGATTTGATTAATGATTTCTAAAATTGTCAACAATGAATACAATTACTGTCTCACTAAGTAGAAAAAATGACAAGTTACAAATGTAATGTTTTTACACATGCATAATTGCATATACTGGACCAAATTCCATAAATAAATACGGTAGAGCTCCTCGAATCCAAGAAAAAAAAATATTATTACTATTTTTATTTCTTTGACATGGATTGGATATAAACACCTATAGTATAATTAGGATGCTAATTATGTTTGAATATTCTACATCTTTTTTCTTCCTTTCCGATTGTAATTAGTTTGAATAATATATTCATTGAATATTATAATGTCCCTAAATTCAAAAAGGAAGAAATTTATTTTGAATATTGTATTTACATAGCTACAAAAACGTGAACTTATTGAAAAAGTGGATAAATGAGTAAATAACTCTGTTCTATTGAAAGGTATATTGGAAGAAACACACTGTGAACTAACCTTATCACCTTAAAGTCTAATACTTCCTCCTCGACTCCGAATAATGCCGTATAATCCGAGATTCTCAAATATTCGGATTTGAGGAGATATATTGTTATAATGTATATATGGTAACTACAGGTAAAACTCTTTAGAAGATCAATAAAAGATATTACACTCTATAATATTTAAATGCTTATCGTCATATCGACAGGCTTACAGCTTTTCATACCCCTATTCTGTATTTTCTTCACTCTACTCCCTTTTCAACATCTAAATTTCATACCTTTATTCTTCCAATCTCTGCATTAACGGCTTTTCAGTTATTATTTCATTTATAGTTCTTTTTTTCTACTTTTTTCCTCAGTTTGCTATTGCTCTTTTTGAACAGCTATACCTCCATTTCAACAGTTATTTCAATTTCAGGATCTCTATACAGTCCATCTCAACTTTCTCATGTTAGTGTGCATGCGTTCCGTCGTTGCGCTTGCGACCTCTCAGTCTCTCACTCCTTCTTCTTGGTCTGCCGATCCAGCTAATTCTTCCTAAAATTGAATAATTTACCGAGCCCCAAAATCGTATATGTTGGTTCGATTTTCAAATTGGCGTAGATCTGCTTCTGAATAATAATGGCATACCTCGGTCTTATTACGACTCAGATGTGTGAGTGTGGGACATGTTTGTTTTTATTCTTCTTATTATTGAAAATATTTTAGGAGTAACTTTGGTACTTCGGTTGTTCGTTTTCAGTTTAGCAGTTTTTGCCGTAATAAGAATTTGTTAATATTAGTAATAATTCTGTGGTAAATAATATACGTTATCTACCAAAAATAGATTTTTTTTTAGATATTTGTCTGATTTGTCAATCTCTGAAATCTGAAAACCTCTGTTTTTGCACATTTAATTTGTTAAGCTTCCGACCATCATATTAAAAAATGGAATTGGCTATTTTTATTTAGAAATTGTCTATATTAATCCCCAGACTAATTAGGAAGTTTATTAAATATATAGAATGGTATAATGATCTTATGTGGAAGTACAACTTTACAGGTCTACATTCGATATTGAATGTGGAAAAATATTGAAATATCTTTGAAAATTGAATGACATCAATTACAATATTTATTTTCTTTTAATGTATATTTTCATAGGAAAGCGTAGGTAATTAGACACATTTTACAATACAGCAAAACCTCGCTTTAGACCAGCCTCCTAGTAGACAAACCTCCTATATTAGACCAAGAAATTTTTGAAACTGTACTGGAAAAAACCTTGTACTAGACAAAACACGGTTTTTTTCACCTCACAGTTAATTACACAGTTAATAATTACAATATTGTTTTGAAGATAAATCTCTGATTTGACTGATTTATTATATTTTTTTATGCTGTTTTTAGGATAAAACATAAGGCAGAACCGGTCTCATATTTAATGGTAGAGTCTGTGCTAAAAATAATTGGTGTGAAAAGTTACAGAAAACTAGATACAGTGAAGACTATTATAATTTCATAAAATGATAATTTAATTGAAAAAAAAATTGAAACAAAAAAATTCATACTGTTTCTAAATTTGTTTCCCTTCAAAATTGGTATGTTAGTCACCATTAATTTGTTATTAAAGTTATCATAAACAAATAGAATTATCGAAATGTTAAAGTCACCGCTTCACTTTTTGAGAAAACGATGTTGGTCTAGTGGGAAACAGCTGAAGTGAGTTTCTTACTAGACCAAACTAACTTGGAACGTAACTCTGGTCTACTACGAGGTTTTACTATAAATTAAAATGTGAGGTATACTTGTTAAAGGCCTCAGGGGCTCTATCCTGAAGCTGTCTGTGGTGAATGGGAGAGAAGGGGGTCACGTCCCTTTGGTATCCGGAAAAAATCATCCGGAAGAAAATATCACCCATGGAAAATATCCTCCAGAAAAATTCCCCCAGATAAACACTTTCGTGATGCGCCATAAAGCGGTAGTTGGTTCCAAACAAGTTAACTGTGAATGAGAAGACAAAATATGTCACATTTCCGTACATAAGAACAGTTGATATTAACAATATTCGTAACGGTTATGAATCTTTACGGAGACTGTCAAGTTCCTCGATGTCATTATCGATTAAAATTTGATGTTTTCCTAGCGTGCTGCATTGGTGCTCTCAAAAGTTTCAAGAATAGCTGGAATTATTTTCAAAATAAATAATATCTTGCCTTCTCATATACTGAAATGTACTCGTATGTTAATCAGCACAAAGTGATTTTTTAAACCCGAGATCGAGTCAATTAGTCGGACAAACCTTTAGTGAATCGACAGCTATATTTTATTCAGGTAACACTCGCCTAGTTAGGGATCTATCGATTCACCCTATCGGAGGAGATAGGATCTGAACGTATGACCAACTCTCGCATCTCAGTGTCACCAGTGGTTCTAGGAAATTTCGGTCTTGGAAAATTCGGTCTCGGAATATTTGGTCTCAGGTATAAATAAGACTCATGAATTAGATGTATTGGGGAGCGTACCGCCTCCCGAACCCCCTGTCAGGTTTTTTAACAATCATGAAGTGTGCAGTACAACAAACTAGCGGATGAAGCAAATTAAATAACGGTCATTTATTGTGAAAAGTCATTTATAATTAATTATAAGTCCGAAATTTCAAGACCAAATATTCCGGGACCGAAGTTTCCGGCCACCGTCACTAGCATATCGCCCTGACAGCAGTGACAGTGTGATCACTGTTGATCTGTATCCAGTATCTCCATTTTACGATATAAATTCTTTATCTATAGTCCAATGAATAAGATAAACTGATAAAACGATAGAAGAAGATAACGGTAGTTTTCTCAATAATGAAAGTACTACTCTTGTTACGGAAGTACTCTCGATTTCTTAGATCAGTCATACTATAGTGCTGTTTATGAATCCTCCGTCTCTCTCGGATTATGAATTTAAGTATGTATTTACATATATTGATTGATTTATAGATAAATATTAATTAATGAATTGAGAAGATTTTGTCTAATTACCTATTTAGAATAACTATAAAGTGTATAATTTGTATGAGCGACCACTATATATATTTGTACATTTATATATTTAGGAATGAGTTATAATATATTCAGGAATATATGAAATAATTTACGTATAGACTTTGGTAACAGTTTTATTATTTGATTTATATAAAAGGATTTATATGTTAGCTTGGATGACGAAAAAGGGGAACCTTGAATATTTCACGAATACTGTTTGGGGTAGGAATAGTTCCTTAGATTAAGGCAGCTAGATTTATTACATAGGGTGACAGCTAACATAACTTAAAACAGTTAATGTTTAGGTTGATAGATTATGAAATAGTTTAGTAAAGAACTTCATAACTGTTTCTGGCGGGGATATGAAAGATTGTTTATAGTTAGGCTCAATTAGGATTGGGTGATTTGGGAAAAGAGCACACCACCGGGTTTAACGAAGTCCAATGAAATTGGAGAATTGAGGGAAAGGTTTGGTAAGTTTATGAAAGGAGGTGGAGATTTAGAAGTTTGAGGTAAGAAAAGTTAGAGAAAAGGTTAGTTCCCGACTAGAGATCAGCGAGGAAGCCTCCCTCATTCCTTGACCGTTGTGTCCTGAAAGTTATTTATGATGCGATTAACTATATAAGTCTGAAGAGATGGCCTGCCCTGTGAACTGAACGGAGCCTCTGACCATTTCCTCAATGAGATAATAAATATCTTGGAATTTAGCCTCTCATTGATTATTGTGTGGATTAGTAACATGTCTAGATCGAATAGTCAATTGTATAATGTACATACTTCATAAATGTTTTGAGTAACCTTTCTGTGTAATATGACTAATGCCATGCATGAATTTTATCAATAAAGGATTTAGATAATTAGAATGTGTTGTTTCATTCCTCCTCGTAAATTCAGGAACCCTTTGCAATCATGAGAATTAAAACTCATTTTAGAACATGACGAAACCCATGCTAGAATGTAGTTCGGCTACTTTGATGAGATAACAATTAATAAGCTACCATAACTGGAAAAGATAAAATGGAAAGAATCAAATAAGGAGAAATTGACTTAATTAAATGAAGAAGTAAAATTATTAGACCCCCGATCATTCATTCAAAAGTATAATAATAAGTAGCTATATTGAAACAAATTTAATTCTTACTAATTTTTTATAAATATCTTTCATGATGCGTTTAGGTACCTACTACTGTAGATATAAATGATCATACACTGGCTAATACTATGAATGGGTGCTATAGGACAATTCGTCGCGGGAACAGTTCGTCGCGGACAATTCGTTGGGGACAACTCGTCACGTACATTTTTTCGCTGTCAATTCGTTGCCATTTTTTTCCATTTCGCCATATTATATATCATTAATAAATTTCATATTTAATTTCGTCAAGAAATTCGCCATATTTTACATTTTTTCCAAATCTTCCAAATAATAAATGATGCAATATATACAAAACTTGATAGTATCACAATAAAAAATATTTTCTTATGAATTTGTAATCCTAAATTATTCCACATTTTGAAATTGATTATTAAACATTAGAAATAAACAAAAACAATTAGGTAATGAAGTAATATCAAAACTTAGTGTCAACAATACAAGTAATTTATACAAACCTAAAACCTTCAGATCAAACCAACTCAAAAATTTACGGATGTAACTTGATGAATTTTTATGATTGTTCAGAAAAATGAATGTAGTAAAGATAAGGGGCCCGAAATGAACCAAGTAAAGATAACGGACCCGAAATGATTCAAGTAAAGATAACGGACCAGAAATTAAGCTAGTAGAGATAACGGACCAGAAATAAAGCTAGTAAAGATAACCAACCAGAAATTAGGCTAGTAAATATAACGGACCAGAAATATGGTAATTGAAAGAAATGATGAAAAACAACATAGTTTCCATTAGTTTTAATATAAATTTCCTTTTCTTTTTTATAACTTTATAATTAATAATATTAATGATTATACATTATTAATGAATATATCGGATGAACTTCTTTGCAGTAACATGAACCATAGTAAATAAATGAGTGTTCCGCTTGTGCAAGTGATGAATTGCGAGTGACAGGAAAAAATATTGCGAGTGGGAATTGTGAGTGGGATTTTATTTTTTGCCTTCGATTACGTAATTCCCATACTGTTAAAAATACGTATATCGGGGGGCGTGCAGCCCCCCGAACCCCCCTGCCAGGTCATTAAACAATCATGAAGTGTGCAGTACAACAAACTACCGGATAGAGTGAACTACATTAACGGATTCATGTCACAAAAATCTAAAAGATTTATGTATCTTGAAGTGTGCATTTTAATATTATACCATGAGAATACTATTAGAGTACGCTAATCACACTCAAATAATATAAATGTGACCCACAGGTGGTGACCACGTACGATTCACATTAACTAGTCTAAAATATTAATTTTAGAAATTCCCACTCGCATTTTAAATTTCCCACTCGCATTTCAAAATACTCACTCACAATATCTCTTTTTGACTGTTACTCGCAGTTTTATAGTCGCACTCGCAGTTTTACACTGGCACTCACATTTTTTCACTCGCACTCTCATTTTTTGACTCAATACTTACTACTCGCAGTATTGAGAATTCATTGACGGTGAACTTGATCCATTCTTCAGAAACGATGAATATGTACTCTCGAATATTATAAGTATTATTAGTTGAATATTATAAGTGATATTATAAGTATTATTAGTTGAATATTATAAGTGATATTATAAGTATTATTAGTTGAATATTATAAGTGATAAAACGTAATAAAAACAATTTTATGTTAGTTAATTTTCATCAAATAATCATTTAACTGTAAAATAGCACAATTTTTATTTAAAAACAAATGGAAAATATTCTGTGTGACGTCACTCAGAATACTTTTGGATGTTCCAATATTGTATTTGGCCTACTTCTTTGTATATTTATAATGGTAACCATTTTAAGGTTGTGAAGAAAAAGTAATTGAAAAATGATTTTTTTTAACTTAAATTCTTTAATATGGTATCTATGATTCCAAAATATTCTAATTCCAATTATTGTTCAATATACTAAGAATTTAACCAAGTAAAGATAACGGACCAGAAATTAAGCTAGTAAAGATAACAGACCAGAAATGAAGCAAGTAAAGATAACGGACCAGAAATGAAGCTGTTAAAGATATCGGACCAAAAATTAACCTGGTAAAAATAACGGACTCTAGCTGGTTCGTTATCTCACTTTATTACTTAATTGTTTTTATTTATTTCATATGTTTAACAATTAATTTCAAATGTTTTATAATTAATTTCAAAATGTAGAATAATTTAAGGTTACAAATTCACAAAGGAAATCTTTTTGTGATACCCCGCAACAAATTGTCCAGATACACTATAAATGAATTAACTCGCCACCTATTAAATAAATGATTAAAATGAAATACATTTAATGATATAACTATAAAGTGAACAGAAATAAATGAGTCCTATGAAATGATGCACGAGAACATATGTAATTCAATTATGGGAATATTTATTTGACCTCTGAAGCTTATAAATGACTTTGAGAGTCCTTGAAATGATTAAGAAAAAATATTTATAGTCCATCCAAGCAAAGCTACTTATACCTTTTCTAATTTAGAAATTTGAATATATATGTAAAGATATGAATGTATTTGTTATCTGGTATTTGTCTATTTTAATCTTATACATACCTATATGATATAGCTTCCTCAGTTGTGTATGGAAAATTTAACTAAAATTTTATATAAATATCTTAGAATATCACAGAGAGAATGATGTTAATTCATTCATACATTATGGTTAATACATACTGACTGCTGGGAATAACACAAGAAATCAGAGTAGGTAAGTACGTGAGTGACAGAAATCAGCTGAGCTAGCAGACGATATCACATTCTTGGCCGGTGTTTATATTTGAATGCCATTCAAGGTCATTGTGGTAGTGTTGTTTGAAATACCTTTGTGAATGGTTGTAAGGTGTACAACTGTAAATTAATTGTCTGAAGACGTTTCCTAGTTGGTATATTCTATTGGAGTTTATCCTATTTAGGTGGGTGTAAAATATCTTGATATTTATGGACTTTACGGCTAGTCATAATGCATACATAACTCGAACTACCGTCATAGCCTCATTTCATAGGTAATCTTTACATTTTAACTAAACTAAATAAGTAGGTAGCCACTAGCCCATGTTTCATAGTGTTCCTGAGTGTAGAAGCAGCTTCTCCCAAGAATTATAGAGCGAGTTTACTTATTTAGCTGTCTGAGTATTTCTATTCTCCAATTATTACCAATAGTGAATAATCCAATACCTACTACAAAAAGTATAAATTAGTAAAACTGATAAAGACATACTAAAGTGTTTGTAGAGATCTCTTTCTCTTATTTTGTTTACAGTAAAATTTATTTTGTTTACAAAAATTGTTAATTTTTGGATTGAAGAAAAGGAGTTGGTGTCTTCATCTTCGTAACCTGTCTACGACATGGGGAGATTTAAGAAGCACCTTTGGATGAAAATTTTCAAGGAACAACTTGAAAACGAGCTAAGAAACCTGCTCGAAATATTGTTTAGTAAAATATAATCGCCAGTGGAGTCTCAATTTCCCATTTAGTAAAATTCATGTAAATATTAAACTATAGGGATTTATTAAATTATTTAGAAGTGTTACTGTGTTAGTAGCAAAATTAATTTAAATATAGGAATTAATTCAAAATTTTTTGTAGAGAAATCTGAAATAGGTAGCTAAGTCTTGAAAGAGAATATCCCAAATTTCTCCCATATTCTCAATTCTGTAGAGTTGTGAATGCAAACTGCCACTGGATAGGATCATAGGCCTAGATCATTAGATGAAAATGCTCCCATAAGCTATAAAGATAAAAAATTGAATTATATGCTCTCAATATTGATTATTTTATTTACTAATTCTAGAAATGCTCTCTAAAGTTAAAAACTTAAAAGTGCAAACAAAATATACCTAATATTTAATAATTCATTTTAAAACAGCTAATGATAACTTTATTGATAATAAAAATACTCTATAATTTATTTAGGTATAAATAAATAATTATTAATCTAATAAAAGAGGCAATTACCGAGCCCTTTCCACTTTCCAGGTGGCTTTCCCTTCTAATTATATTTTCCATCCAGTCTGCAATTGTGGTAAATGAATAGCAAATCTGTCTCCAAGATTTTATTCCTAATTTCCTAGGACTATGTATTTGTCTTCTAAGATAATGAAAGATTTTCAAATCTGTCTCCAAAATGACCAGAATTCTGCAAAATGTCTCCAATAAGTACATCATGTACATGTATATGTCACGCACGTTTGAGTGATCTGCATAATCGACCGATTTCGCTGCGCAATCTGTTGATCAACAGTTTGCGCAACCATCGGGCATCGATCGATCCCTGCGTGTTCAAATGATATGATTTTTTTTAATTTGTACATCAAATTTGCACATTTGATCGCGTATATCAATCGATAGCGCAACCATCGATCGATTTCTGCTCGTTCGAATGACACAGGTTTTCTACGTTTATTAATTTAATTAATTGTTTTGTTTTTACTGGAAAAATACTTTTTTATATTTAATAAGTCAACCATCAGTCGATTGTTGCGCGTTTGAATGATATGGATTTTGTTAGTTTATGCATATCTAATTGTTACATTTAATAGAGAAACCATCAGTCGATTGTTGTGCATTTGAATTATATTGATTTTGTTAGTTTATGCATCTAATTGTTATATTTAATTGGGAACCATCAGTCGATTGTTGCGCGTTTGAATGATATGGATTTTGTTAGTTTATGCATCTAATTGTTACATTTAATGGAGCAACCATCAGTCGATTGTTGCGCGTTTGAATGATATGGATTTTGTTAGTTTATGCATCTAATTGTTACATTTAATAGAGCAACAATCGACTGATGGTCGACTTATTAAATAAAAAAAAGTATTTTTATAATAAAAACAAAACAATTAATTAAATGAATAAACAAAGAAAACCTGTATCATTCGAACGAGTAGAAATCGATCGATGGTTGCGCTATCGATTGATAGACGTTATAAAATGTGCCAATTTGATGTACAAACTAAAAAAATCATATAATTCGAACACGCAAAAATCGATCGATGGTTGCGCTATCGATTGATATACGCAATCAAATGTGCGAATTTGATGTACAAATTGAAAAAAAATCATATCATTCGAACGCGCAGGGATCGATCGATGGTTGCGCTATCGATCGATGGCTGCGCAAACTGTTGATCAACAGATTGCGCAGCGAAATCGGTCGATATTGCAGATCACTCAAACGCGCACTCAAACATCATTATGTTTTTACGTTTGATGGATATACATCTCTTGAGACTACTGTATGAGTGATTTACATCTCATTTACATGTTTTTCAACTTATTTAACCCCTCAAAAGTCGCCAATATACCTACTGGCGAGTGGCGACTTTGTCCATACTTTAAAACATCTTACAAAGATATATTTTAATTAATTTTCCCTCGAAATATGTCTCCAAAGATCTTCGGTGACATGGACGTGCTTTGCAGACTGGCTTTCTATATTTGTCATAATCACTGGGCTAGTCTACAAAGCGCATCCATTTTGCCAAAGATCTTTGACTTTTTGGACGTTTTTTGAGAGAAAATATTATTTCATTATAATCTTTGTAAGATCTTCGAGACAATTCTCTAAGTAATTTCTAGGTTTATATGTAATTATTGGAGACATTTTGTAAACTTCTGGTCATTTTTAAAACAGATTTGAAAATCTTTGGAGACAATTACAAATTGTCCTCAAAAAAAAAAAAAAAACTTTAACTGCTTTGCAGACTGATCAGTGGCCAGTCTGCAAAATATTGAAAATATTTGAGATATAATGATATTCTCTAAAAACAATTTTGAATTAATCTCCTTAATTTTTTATGTTGCTACAAACACTGTACAGAACAGAGAACACTTATGAATTAATCCCTAAATTTACATTGATTTTACTGTGAACAGAAGGAGAGACCAGTTTTAGTTTATGCAGACTGGGTCACAGACTATTGGATTATTTTTCAAAAAAATGAAAAAAATTTCAAATTCTAGTTTTTTTTCTGCATCCAATAATTGAAGCCTGTCCCAAATTACAGTTTTCCTCTTCAGTCTGTTGGCAAGATCCAAAACTCTGCCAGAACTCATTAAGATCACTTTCTGATTATCATTCATTTATCAGTAGGTTCCACATTTTTGGTCATATAAGAATATCTAGTATAATCTAGGTAATAGTTTTTACTTTTATTGGTAGCCATGATATCTGCAGGTATCATGGATAACAATTAGTATTTTTTTCTTGTAGCAATCACAGAAAATGGAACTGACCAATAATTCATAACCATAAGTAATGAAGTATGGTATTAAATGAAGTAGGTATGGTATTAAATTATAGCTAAATTTTGTAATTTTGGTGTAAAATCACTCAAAAGTTTGAAATGAGAAAGCTATTAGTAGCTACTAACTGTTGTCTTTACTTATTAGTTTTTTTGCTAAGTCTTGGTTGGGTCACACAGGTAAAAGTTATGTTTGTTTGAGGAATTTTCCAGATTGGCTTTAACATTGAGCAAATTTTTGTAATATCCCAATTCCCAAATATCTCCAATATTCTGTTTCTGCAGACTGAGTCTATAACTCTACATTTTCCCCAATCTGATAACTCAATTGCTCTTATTATTAATTTTTTCTTGCATAGCTATCACCAGATACAAATTGTGAATTATACACAGTGGCAATTCATAAATGATAGTCAAATTGTTCTAGATGAAATTTGAGAACAATATGCAGCTGTTAGACTTCCAGTCACTTTAGAGTCTTTTGCTAACTTCTGACACATTCCATTTTGTTCTTAATTTCTTTCAGTAATTTATGTATACATACATACCTATTTGATATCACATAGGAACTAATTCCAAAATATTGCAAAGTACACTCTAGAAAATATGTTAGATGTAAACCTAGTCTGAGGAGAGGTAATTCAGAATCAATCGCAGGGTCTATCCTAAAGACTATATATTCCCATGTTCTGCAGTCTGGGCAGTCTGCAAAGGTGATAAATTCAATTCAATTGGATCTCTCAGAGTTTATTTTGAGAGTGCCTTGCTATCTTTATAGTCCTGTAGACTGCAGTAAATATAGATTTAGCTATCTGAATTCTTCTCTGTAATCACTAACTTTTCACAATCTGTTTGTTAAAACTGTTTCAGATAATATAATAATGGAATCAGAAATTATTTCAAAATTTAAAAGAGAACCATGTTTGAAGACATTATTGTTCCGTTAAAAAAAAGCAAGATTTGTCTCGGAGATTCTTAAATTTCTAAATTAAGTTTCAAATTTGACTGATTAGCGTCAGTCTTAGGAAATTTTTCTAAAAAAGAAAAGTGAAAACCAGTGACGGTTCATAATTAATTTATTAGCATGTAAACAAGAGATTAAGTAGTTTTTCTTGCCAAGAATCTTGTAAAAATATCTCCTACAAATTTACAATGTATTCTGCACATTGTGTAATAATGTAATAGTTGATTAGCTGGATATCCTCTCAAAAATACAAAATTTAGCATGTTCTGCTCTATATTATGATATTGCAGAGTGTGCCTGTCGAAGCCAATTAATTATATTGACTTCAATAAAAATTTTTTACCAAAAAGTAGATATAATTGTATATATCTGAACGACAGTGACCTGGCAGTGAATGCAATATATCATATCAATTGGTAAAAATGTCCTTTCATTTATTTATATTTAATCTTTTCTTTTCCCCTTATTTCTTTTTCTTCATTTTTTTGTTTAACAATGCAAAGTCACAATGAGCTTTGAGTTTCAAATTGTTGACCGCCTTCGGGAAAGGCTTCAGGAGGTCAACCTCACTGAGGAACAAGTCAAGAGAATTGTACCCAGGGTAACTTCTTATCCCTTTTGGTTTCTTTTTAACCCTTTTTGGTTTCATATTTTATCCCTTTTTGTTTCATTATTATCAAACCTAATATTTATTTCCTTTTTTCTAGCTAATTTCTTCTCAATTGGCTAATTAGAGATATATTTTTTCATTTCCTATCCTTCCAATTATCCTACTAACTGTAAATTTATTTCTCATTGTCAAACCTGTTTGCTATTATTTGTTTGTACCTTAATAACAAATTTAATTTATATTCATAAAGAGCTACTGTTCCAGTACGTTCAATTATAGTAATTGATAATAATTGAAAGTGTAAATTGTGAATTTATAGAACACAAAAATAGATATTCAGAGTTGAAACTATGACTATCATTAAGATAAAGAATTAAGCAAGAGTACTACATCTCCATACAATCTCATTCTCCAATTTTACTAAGATATTTTGAATATTTAAGAATATATTACAATAAGAAATCACTAATAATTATATTTTGTCTTAATAATTGTAGAAATATAACTCAATATAGATAATACAATTGCCATGGTCGTGTACCACTAGTCTTTAATTAGTTGCCCATTATTAAATGACTTGAATTCCTTTAGCTAGCTAGCTATATAGGTAGCTACATTCATATATTAAATAATATATTCTAATCTCTACATATACCTACTATTTGAAAAGCCTCACCCTCAAATGGCTCTATCCTGAAGCTCATTGGAAGAGAATTGACTGATGTTTTTTGGGCTCCAAAGTACTATAGCTAATTTGGATTATGGATTGTGACTTTAACATGTTTATAATTTTATTATGCTCTTCACCCATGAGGTTTTAGATATTGGTTGTATAGTCATGGTAATCTTCATTTACTAGAACCTCTTCATTTCTATTTCCTTCTGTGTGTGAAGTCTGATGATTGTGTTTCTTCTTCTCTAATTATTAAGGTTAAATTCTGTATCTCTTCTGTATCTGTGATCATTGTGACTGAATGGTGGTAGGTGACTTCATTCACGGAGTCATTTTCTTGTCTGACTGCTTTTTCAAGGTCCCTTGTTTTTAGTTTCCCTCTGACCACATTGATAGATACCTAATGGTTAAAGCAGCTGTTCATCCTCCTGGTTAATTATAATATGCCATTTTCTAAGTGAAATCTCAAAGGTTTGATACCATAATTCAGTATATATTTTAGTAGTTAGCTACTTTGTATGATCTGTTAACTGGAAGAAGAATCATTCAAATGCATTAAAAATTCAATAGAGATAATGGAGATAGAATGTGAAATTGTTAGCTATTATTCAGTGACGTGTATTCCAATATTTATTTAAAGTGAAGATTTAGATATCTGCCCTAACTATCTTAGGTACTTCATCAAATTTTTCATAATAATAATTTGTCTTTAGGGTAGTAGTTGAAACCTTGATAACAATGGAATTTGAATAAAAAAATAATATAGCTAATTGTTATTTAAATATTTAATTTAATCTGATAAAATTCAATTGGATTTCGATATGGAAACCACTTTTAAAAAGATGTATATTAATAATGTATGCTAATAATGTTCTCTAGATAAGAGTACAACTTTGTGGTTCAAAACCAGATTATTTTAATCATATGATAAGTATCCAGTTTTACCAGGATAAAATGTTATTTGAAATGTTTTTCTTAATTAGCTACAGCGTGTGTGATAGTGTTTATTAGAACCTGAAAAAATTGATTAGGTATGCACATATTTTAATGAATAAATTGATTTCATTGAGTGATTTAAGCATGTCTTGCCAAGTAGAAGTATTTTTTATTCACTAACCATTTAAGATATCAAGAAACTGGTTTTATGATATTGTATGTGTAGCATAAAGTAGTTGTTCCAAAACTGGAATGACTGCAACAGAAAAATTCCCTTAATATTATCTAACATTGTGTTTATTTTTGACAGAGTCTTGTAAAGAGGCACCAGCACTCTCTGCCTGCATATGAAGTCAACAGCTACAAGAAACTGAAAGAGGTAAGTGATTGGTGTGATGGTGAGTGATTGGTGTGATGGTGAGTGATTGGTGTGATGGTGAGTGATTGGTGTGATGGTGAGTGATTGGTGTGATGGTGAGTGATTGGTGTGATGGTGAGTGATTGGTGTGATGGTGAGTGATTGGTGTGATGGTGAGTGATTGGTGTGATGGTGAGTGATTGGTGTGATGGTGAGTGATTGGTGTGAGGGTGAGTGATTGGTGTGAGGGTGAGTGATTGGTGTGAGGGTGAGTGATTGGTGTGAGGGTGAGTGATTGGTGTGAGGGTGAGTGATTGGTGTGAGGGTGAGTGATTGGTGTGAGGGTGAGTGATGGGTGTGATGGTGAGTGATGGGTGTGATGGAGAAGATGGTGAGTGATGAGTATGATGGTGAGTGATGAGTATGATGGTGAGTGATGAGTGTGATGGTGAGTGATGAGTGTGATGGTGAGTTATGAGTGTGATGGTGAGTTATGAGTGTGATGGTGAGTTATGAGTGTGATGGTGAGTTATGAGTGTGATGGTGAGGGATGATTGTGATGGTGAGTGATGATTGTGATGGTGAGTGATGATTGTGATGGTGAGTGATGATTGTGATGGCGAGTGATGATTGTGATGGTGAGTGATGAGTGTGATGGTGAGTGATGAGTGTGATGGTGAGTGATGAGTATGATGGTGAGTGATGAGTGTGATGGTGAGTGATGAGTGTGATGGTGTGTGGTGAGTGTGGTGGTGTGTGGTGAGTGTGTGGTGAGTGCGGTGGTGAGTGTGTGGTGAGTGTGTGGTGAGTGTGGTGGTGAGTGTGGTGGTGAGTGGTGTGTGGGGGTGAGTGATGAGTGTGATGGGGAGTGATGAGTGTGATGGGGAGTGATGAGTGTGATGGGGAGTGATGAGTGTGATGGTGATTGGTGAGTGTGGTGGTGTGTGGTGAGTGTGTGGTGGTGAGTGGTGTGTGGTGGTGAGTGGTGTGTGATGGTGAGTGATGAGTGTGATGGTGAGTGATGAGTGTGATGGTGAGTGATGAGTGTGATGGTGAGTGATGAGTGTGATGGTGAGTGATGAGTGTGATGGTGAGTGATGGTGAGTGATGAGTGTGGTGAGTGTGGTGGTGAGTGGTGTGTGTGGTGAGTGATGAGTGTGGTGGTGAGTGATGAGTGAGGGTAAATCTCTTTTTAGTTTAATGGTTGCATGACTTTGTTAGTAACTAATATGCTGAATCCTAACGCTATCATTTTATAACATCATTAGTTTATTTCAAATCTCTGGTTATTTCAGAGCTAACTAATATTTCCCTCGGGACAGTGTGACCTTCATTTATTTTTTCTACCATTATGTCCCCATACGTTTGACCAAAGCACTGTGAAGTACCTTGATGAGTAAAATATAGCATTTGTTACTTATTTACTTCAAGTAATTACTTATGAGAATTACTTCCTTGTACCGAAAAATACTCTACTATTTTGTTTGTATCAATTCACATTCCTAGTGCACACTCTGTGCACAGTAAGCCCCTCTTTTGGCAGCTATTCGCATGCATTACAGCATCGTTTGTTTTTGTACTCATTGTTAAAAACACTAATGATCTTCTTTCACCATGACTCTCTTTATTTCTATTAAATACTATTACTTACTAATCTGTAGAGCTGTGTTTCAGGTATTTGTAACTTATTGTAGCTAGCTATTAACATTAATTATCTTGGTTATTTAGAATACTTCCCAAATAATTGCCTTTGCTAAATATTGAAGTATTAGCTATGGTATACATGGACATGGTGATCACTTTCATAGCTTATGAATATCTGCATTAGTTGAATTTAAAGGATTGGTCAAAATCACATTTTCTTCATAGAAGAAGAGATGTGGAAGAAAACGTGATTTTAGGAGGTAAAAGAAATTCATCTCCTCCGTCAAGTTTTTACATACAGTGATGATAAGGGTGTCATTAGATGCCCAAAGTCTAGGGCAACAAAATTAAGCATCATTTTTTTTATCTGAATTTGTTTTAGATTAAAAATTATGACGTCACAACTACTGAATTTTCGAAAATAAGTATTTTTTCGAAAGAGAAACTTTCTTTTCAATCCCAGAGAGAAATTTTGAAACAAATGGAGATTAACTTCGTTTTCCAATTCTTTGCGCATCCAATGATACCCATATCATGTCTGTAGGTCAAAAACTGAGCGAGAAGATGCATTTCTTTCTCCCCCTAAAGTCGCGTTTTCTTGTTCTTCCATATCTTTTTTCTATGAGGAAAATGTGATTTTTATCATGAACATAAATGATTTTTTTTCTTTCTTCAATAAGAAAGTTAAAAGTTCTACGATGGATAATAAAGGAGAAATTTTTTAGGGAATGATCCCTTTAATATGTGTATTTATTTAAATAACACAGGTGTCTTTTTATCGATTATTTTAACCCTTTGTTGTTTCTATAAATTATAAATTAACCATCTCTTATTTGTCTGTCACTCCTTTGAGTCCTTTCTCCCCCCCACTGTCTGTTACCCCTTTGAGTCCTTTCTCCCCCCCCCCACTGTCTGTTACTCCCTTTCCCCCTACTGTCTGTCACCCCAACTCTGTGCCCCTTTCTTTTCTTAATTATGTTACTCTTTCCAGGAGGCTATCAGGAAGCAGAATCCCGTTCTACCCCCCAGGAAGCCCCGTATCCCCATTGGACAGCAGCGGAGGTACCTCCAGGAGTTCTACGATTCCAAGGAAGCTGGTGAGAGAGAAAGCAATGTGATGTGTGACTTATTTATTAGCTGAGACGAAACTCAGTACCCAGGGTATGATTGTTATTGGGGATCATTTGATCCTTATAGCCTACGCAAATCACGGAAGGTTATGTTTTGGTCAGCATTTATTTATTTTTAATCTTGTTATTCACATAACTCAAAAAGTATTCAACCAAATTGAATACTCAACCAAACCAGTTCCTCAGATTTTGAGAGCAAACAGGTCAAAGGTCAAGGTCATTTTAATCTATTTTTTCAAGGAATGTCAGTTAAGGGTAGTATATGAATATGAGTCAGAGCTTAGAAAAGGTACGATGTCAAAAACTATCGACCTATATCAATATTAGCTGTGTTTAGCGAAGTTGATGAGAATTGTGTTTCCAAACGATCTATTTATAACTAGCTATACTGTTTTTAATGCTGCTCTATGAAGTTACTCGACTTTCAACAGTTTGATGGGAAATATTGAAACAATGCAGTGGTCAACTTGCAGTAAATGATAATGTACTACTATTGAAATATACTTACAATCACTCCAAATAGTAAAACAATACCTTATCGATAGATATTGTGGCTAGTGATGACTAAATTGTTTTCATTTTTCTATCAATATTTTTATTTGCTTTAAACTTGAAAAGGTCTAAAATATATTTTTTGAAGGTCTTTTTAAATCCAGTTTCTTGAACTTAATGAATTTATTCATTAAATTTTACGGTATTTTACTGTAAACGTGTTAGAAGAATATCTTGTGACAGCAAAGTTATTATTTCTTATAGGGTGAAATACAATTGGCAGATGGGAATTAAATGCAGGGTGAAAGTTCAATATGTTATTAGTAAGGCTCGGACATTGGGGCATTTATAAGTTAAATGCCACTAGCGCTCATAATGCTCCAAACGCTACAAACGCCCCAAAATGCTCAAAACGCCCTAAAATGCTCCATACCTATGTACTCTGGTTGACTTCTATTGCGCACCAAGATTGAGTAATGTCAAATAACTGTATCATTCTTACCGGGTGGACAACTGCACTTTTAAGTGTATTTAATGGTTCATAGAGCTTAAACGTGAATGATAGAACTAATTTCACATAGTTATCTACCAGTGATTGCTGAGACTGTTTATTTATTTAGGTAACATTAATAATTCATACATTTCTTTCCCCATCCTTCATATTACCAATAATTAGTTCGTATAAATATACTTAAACTAAAAATAGATTAAAATACGAATTTGATATTGATAGAGAGATAGCTTCAGTGAAATACCAGGGTATGTGTTTGTGTGCTATTGCCTAGGTACAGTCAAAGAAATTGTATCCGTATTTATTTTTTGATAGTTAACTAATTTCAAATGTTGAAGAGAAATCATATTACAGGTAGAGCTCGTAAAGCTCGGGCAAAAAATATCCGTTCTATAAGGGCCATGTAGCTCTTACAATGACATCTTTAAATTATATGGATTAACAAATATATTCTATGTCTACCATCAATCTAGTCATGCATTGATTAATTTGATTATATTCACTTAATGAGTTAGTGTATTGTTGTTCAGTTTTTTTAATGATTTAATTTTGTTACCCTTTTCTTATACATTTTCTTTGATTAGAAAAGTTCTATAAAAATTAAAGAGGTGTAACTATTCTAATAGTAACCCTAGATTTTCACGTAATTCATATTTATTTAGCTGCTAATATCTTTGTTTTATTTTACATACCTTATTTTTTCGTACATTTGTTTGAGTAAGTAAATACAGGGTTGAATATTTTGCAAGGCGTAGTGAAGAAAAAGACTGAAATATTTCCCGAATTGACTCCCTAAGATGTTTCCCGCTATTCTAGTGCCCCTGTTACTTCCACAGAAGTAGAGATTATTCTTTTTATTGAAATATGTGGTCTCAGATAGACGATGTAGGGTCAAAAAAATGTTAAAGAAGTAATGGTTTTATCTTGTTAATATGGGTTAACTTTTACATTCTTACAAAACTTCAACAACATGTGATGCTAGAATTTTCTGTAACTTTATAGACTCGATATAGATTCCAATTATTATATGTACTGCATATACGTTCGTTTTGGTTTCAACATTTATTGTTCTTTTTCTTATGTTTTTTCAAGTATTGCACAATACTTTTGAGCCTTACATATTTACATAATGATTTTTCAAAATGAATTATTTATCGATAAAAATTAAAGATAATTCTTGTGTATATTTCAAACTCTTCAAAGAACAAAACCTCGTTAAAATTCTTACTTTGATAAGTAACACGCTTTTTCTTTCGGTGCATGAAACGCTCAAAAAACTGCCTCAAATGCACCAATAACTGTTCCCAAATGCACTGATAAGTGCTTCAAATGCTCCGATAAGTGCCCCAAATGCGCCGATAAGTGCCCCAAATGCCCCGATAAGTGCTCCAAATGCTCTTTTCTATCGCTCCTACTGCACATTTATAGCGCTACAAGTGCTCGTTTTGACCGCTACTACTGCTCTTTTTTAAGTGCCCCAATGTCCTAGCTCTAGTTATTAGTAACAAACACAGCAAATGGTGTTATCTTTACAATAAATATATTTCAATTCTCATATTATGATTTTATTCTTTAATTATAACATATTGAAATTTTTATCCGTTAGTTGCATCTGGCAATTGACTCTTTACTCTAATTCAGAGTAGCTAATTATTACTCCATAGGAGTTTCTGCCTTTTCATTACTATTTCCTAGCACCGTGCCACTCAGTGCCCTATTCTCTGCAGGTAAATTTGATCACCTGACTGCTGAGACGCTGCAGCAGTTGGAGTTGGAGGTGCAAGAGGCAGCTGCTGACGCAGACAAGGCAGAGCACCTGAAGGAGTTCCTGAGGGCGGCACAGACTGAAGGTGAGGCTGTCGAGACTTTCCTCAGCAAGGTGGTAGTCACTTGAGTGGTACGGAGTGAAATACTTTGTGGTACTGGTACCCTCAAAGGTAGAATGGCTTCATCAAAGTATTTTAAGATGTTGCCATTTAATGTAGGATTTACTAAACATAATTAGATATGCTTTTTAAGGACTGCATTAATAAGAAAACTACTTTTATTTAGTTAGTGAATATATAGATATAGGACTAGAATTTAGCTACGGGTGAGTGCGTGAGACTAGGGGATATTAATCAGTTCATATAGCTACATCAAATATTTGTATGTATAGAGTAGCGGTGTCTGTTTGGGTTCTGTATAATTCATTTTAAAAAACTGTGTTTTTATCGCTGCGAAAATTATTTTGCTTTGTTGACAATAAATAGTTGAAAACTTAAAATCTATGAACATTTTAAAGCCGTATTTTATCTCAGTGTAAAAATATTCTACATGTCGAAAGGTGTTGCTAAGGCTTCACTTAATTTATTATCAGAATTTTTTAGTTATGCTTAGATCCTCTTTTTGAATTGCATTCTTAGAAGTTTTCTTTATTATTTTCATCAGTTGATATTTATTCTTTATATTCATTTTCTAAGAATTATC
>CANNZV010001840.1:76864-140736 GCA_947561585.1 Caprella mutica | reverse complement strand
AGCATTGAGCGTGATTATATTCTTGCTCATTTTTTCTGATGACTACTATTCTAGAAGCTATATCTAAATCACATAGCAGTTATTCCTCTGTTGGTGCTATACTACCAATATAACTAATTAATGGAAAAGCTTATGTTAACTCTTGCTAGGAGTTTTAATTTTTCTAAACTATTAACCAAACTACCAAACTCTGCTAAAAAAAGCTGCTTTCAACTCCTCTTCAATGTATGATAGTATAAGATTTTTCCTGGTTTGTACCACTATTCTGTACTTATTGAGGAAAATATAAAATGCGCCATTTTATTGTATTTTTTGCATTTTTATGTATTTTTCATTAATTATTTAACAGATCCAGTCTATATCGGCAATTTGGCTATAGCTAAAGCATTTAAAACTTTTCAGTGATATTTTCTGAATATTTCTAATTCGAACTTTATTCATTATAATTTTGTTCAAGGAATGTTATTGGATTTGTAGATATTTTCACGAATGCTTTTAATAGTCTTAAAACTGTCAATACATTTTTTAACTTTCCCAGCCAGGTGACTTGATTGGATATGTTGAAAGTTAATCAGTGGTCAAAATTACCCCTAGAGAGAAGTTATTTAAACTCTGTTAGTGTTAGATTAGTTGATAAGAGGTTCATGATAGTGCTTTATTTTACAGCTTTTACTTCTATTGCTTACTTTTTTATGCAATTGATTTTTGATGCCATTTTTTTGTTGGCAATGCATTTTTTGAAAAATAATATTTTTTTTTTTGTGCCGATTGCCCCCTTACTAACACTTCTCCCGTTGCTGCAGCGTCAGAACTCTCGGCAGAAGAGCTTGAGGCGAGACTAACAGAGTCTGTGGAGTTGTTTGCGACTGAAACCAGAGCGACAGAGAGTGTCTTTGAGGATATTCTTGAACTACCTCCTAAAGAGGTGAGTGTTGCTAGTGTGGACTGGTGTAGTGAGGTAAAGAACAGTCAACAGATGATAATTTTGAGGGGTAGTGATTTCTGCTAAGTAAAGTCATAGCAATTGTCAAAATTGAAATACTTGTGCTGAGTATTTAATCATGTAGCCACCATTAATTCTAATTCGATTCCTAGATTAACTAATTGAGATCTTAAAATATGAAAAACATGACTATTTCAGTTTAAGTATCAATTTATCAGTTGCTTTTAATTTTTTCATATATGGTAGCTATGTAATTAGTAGCTATATCTCATAATTATAACTGTTCAAATGAGTAGTTGCGTCATATTAGTTTGATATCCCATAGTACTGTAATGAGGTACTTTTAGCTCCGCCCCTTTCCTTGGAAATGTTTGGCTTTTGGAATCCCTCGAATAGGACGCTGTTGTTTTTCCTATGAAAAATAATTTATGAAAGATTTTACTTCAATTGAAAGTCCATGGAGGTACATTAGCTATCAATCAGCAATATGACCCACAGAAACTATTAAAAAGTCTGATGTACGAGCGGTTCTTTCAGCTGCTAACTGAAGCTCTGAGTTTTCTTCGAAGAGAGAACGATTTTTTTTGCGGTATACCATGCATGACTGGCTGCCTATGACCAATGAGGAATAAGAAACTTCATCACGTCATAGGATAGGAGGAGCTAACTAACTGGTGGCTGTTAACTGAATGACAGCGCTTAAAAGTGACTGCCTTGCTCCTTCCAGTACTAGAACTTCTTTGGGTCTATGAACATTATTACTCGTTTATAATGTATACAGAGAGGTTATGGGTTATTTTTCTTTGAGCCCCCAGGGGCTCTATCCTGAAGCTGTCTGTGGTGAATGGAAGAGAAGGGGGTGGCGTCCCTTGGGCCCCGAACTATTGTAATTTGGATTATGGATTGTGTTTTTTCATTTTTACCGTGTTTATCATTTTTTTAACGCTACTTGCAGTTTTAGAGGATAGCGCTAGGGTTATGCTCTTCAACTACGAGGTCTTAGATTTTGTGTTAGGTAGGCTCGTAAGCTTCATTTACTATCACCTCTTCATTTTCCTCTTCCATCTGTGAGTGCAGCCACCGGTGCTTGTGTCCCTCTTCGTCACATTCCTTGGTAAGTGACTGCATTCACGGAGTAGCTTTTCTGCATCCATGAGCATTGTCACCGACGGTGGTAAGTGACTTTGTTCATGGAGCCACTTTTCTCTCTGACTGCTTCTTCCAGTCCCTTGTATTTAATTTCCTTTTGACGTCAGCGATATGGCCTCTGGTTCCGAAGCAGACGATAAACACCTACTAAAATAGTTTTCTGCGATAATTTTTAGCGACTACTCTTCTCAGGTGAATGTTCTATTAACTGGTTATAAGCCTCATCATTCGTTATATAGCTACATGCTCTTTACGAATATTAATTCTCATTAGCTATTAATTTTTCGAATTATTTTTTATGTGGTAGTTTAGTTACCACGATTGAATTATTTACCCCACGCTGTTATCAAATTGTTACGATCCTAGCAGTTATTTTCAAACACATTCGGGTAGGAAAATTAGGTTATAATATGCAAGTCATTATATTTTATAATAGCTACTTCTATCCTATGCTGTTCGCTGTCAAAGAATGCTTCTTTTTAGATATTCTGTCTTCTGTTCAGTCAAAATCAAACCATCACCAATTTGGTCCTAAATCGATTTAGTATATTTATTTATGTAACATTAGAGTATTCGTTGATTCTAGAAATGTTTATATAAAAAGTATATTGTAAATTAGTGGCGCCATCTGTCGACTTCTGTGGACCGCGTAACTAGTCATTGTAGTACGTAAACAAAATAATAACCAGTCCCAGACTTGAATCGGTTATTAACTTATGAAAATGGTGAAAAGAAATTGTGAAATTGAAAACTGTACTTCGAGTCAATTAGATTTAGTTTGAAAAGAAAACCATCTCTTCATAAATTACCTGTTAATACTGTTGATAGAAAAATTGTTTACATGTTATCAGCTGTAAAATGTAAACAAATAGTACAGAGTGGTGGCGCCATCTGTAGGAGGATGCAGGAACTAAATCGAATTTATAAAATATGATATATCTCGCTTATTTTATTTTTTTCAACCGTTTAATTCTACAAGAATGTTTTATTCTTACTAAGTGATCGTTCAACTTAATATTATGAAAACAAAAATTGACTGAACTGCCCCTTTAGGTTTTACGCAGCTAAATAATTAAGTTTTATATAAAGATAGCGGATCAGAGTCCGTTAACTTCACTAGGTTAAATTCTGGTCCGTTATGTTTACTTAGTGAAATTATTAAATATTTGACCAATAATAATTGTAATAAGAATACAATTTTGGAATCATCGATACCACATTAAAGGATTTAAGCAGAAGTTTTTCCTATCTTTTTACCACTCGTTCTTCACAACTTCAAAATGGATCTCGTTTTTTTTTCATCATTTCTTTCAATTAATAAAATATGCAAAATTGATGTATAATCATTGATATTATCATTTATACGGTTGTATATTTATGAAATACTAAAGCAAATATTTTCTATAACTAAAACAAAGTTTCCTGGTCCGTTATCTTCAGGATACAGTAACATAGGGTATGGTAATCAGCTGATTGAATCTATAGTTTGACGTGACCACCGGGTGACTCAAAATGGCGACTCTGACCACACTTTGAAACATGGAAAAACCTACTTAAACTTAATCACTTTTAAATTGAATTTTTTCTTATCAATTACTAACTAGGCATTGGTTAAATTGTATTTCCACTATTTTTTTCCTTATTTGTTATTCATAGGAACTACAATTTAGCAGTTAACTAGCACTAGTTTAGGCTCCTAGGTAGCATATTTTCAAGACCCTATTTTTAATAGATAAGTTAAAGAAATTAACAATAAAAACACACCTGAATTATATCTATATATTCAACTTTAAGGTTCAATCGCCATTTCCGCTTTTCTTTTGCACGAAACCCCTATAAAATGACTTGAACCTGTTACTAATAAGAAACACCCTGATGGAAAATACGTTTTGTGTCGAGCTCTTTTCAATGAAAGTGTCTTAGGCTCTTAGCTTCATCTAAACCAGTAAATTATTGCTGAAATCACGTTCATCACCATTGTGTACTTGAAACGAATCGGATTTACCTAGATAATGATCTGGAGATATTTAGATAGTGATCTGGAGATATCTACTATCTAGATCACCTAGATAATGATCAGAAAACATTCGGTGGCCAAATGTTAACTAGAGGTATCAAGTCTGCTCACAAGCACTTTCGACCTCAATTCAGGAATGAAGATGAACCGAACATTGTTTTTTATAGCTAAATTATACTATTCGCAAAGAAGTTATACATATGAACCTACTTCATTAAGAATGAACATTTAAATTGATACAAGCATATAATTGTCCTAAGGCAGACTCAAAATATAAATATAACTAATACAGTAAGAAACATTCAATATTCTTCAATAGTTTATTTAATTATAGATTAAACATCCACACTTTTAGATGATTTTCTCAAGAGGTAAATTGTTATAAATATTGGAACAAGTTAGTAGATAACGGACCAGGGTTTGTTATCTATTTGGTTAAATTCTTCATATTTAAATAATTATTAGAATTAGATTATCATTTTAGAATCGTAGATAGCTATCTTATTTTATTTGAGGTTTTGAAGGTCCCCTACACTCAAATTTTTGTATTACTCTATCCACTAAAACTAAGGCTATGAATATAAAACTACAAACCATTTCAAATTTAGATATATATTTTTATTATAATATGTAAGTTAAGTTATTCTTGAAAAAATTCTATCCTCTTAAATTCAAGCAGCGAGAAAGTGTGATTAATTGATTATTCCCGACAAATTCAAGACAATAACAAAGTCCTACACAACTTTTAGACTGTTATAAATGGCTACCTATACCATTCTTTATCATTGCCCTAGAAAATAACATTAGGTACCTAAAAGTATACCTAACTGCCATTAAATTTACGACAATACGAAATGAAGTTCATTTTAGACACTTTTTGTTCTATTTAATCTTAGAAAGTTGGATAGTGACGGTTGAGTGTGAATATTTCTTAAATAATTATTTAAGAAGCAAAGAGTTGTTCAATTTCTTTTCTATTAACTGTTATAACACCTCCGCTCTATAAATTTATAGCATTTCTAGAGAAATGTTATTTAAAGTGGAGAGGACAGGACCTTTACGCAGAAAACTTTTCTGATCAATGATCTAAACTAACTGATCTAATTAATTAACTGATCAATGATCTAAACTAACTGATCTAATTAATTAACTGATCTAAAGATGTTATTTGTCTCAAGTTTAACCATTTTAACAACCGCCTCCCCTCACTCTGATACCTTTTGGTATCCCCGTAATGGTGCTCGTGGGCTTTCAGAAGCCATGCATAATGCATATCTGGGGTGAGCTAGAAGTACCACATTACAGTACTAAGAGTTACCCAACTAATATGACGTAGCTATTCATTTGGACAGTAATAATTATAGAATATTTAATTTAAACTATATAAGAATTAGCTACTTACCATATATGAGAAAATTAATAGCATTAGCTACACGATATAATTAAGACAATTACTTTAAATTGGTTAAATAATGGAAAATATAGGATTTCATATGGAATAAGATAGCCTTCTATTTGAACAAATAGAAGCTTTATGGATAAAAATAAATATCAACAATTAGTTTAGTCCTAACTGAGATAATTGTAGCTATTTTTATTGTCCTCCTTGTTATGATTTTTAATTTCGTTCTTCTGCTACCCCAGGAACCCATTCCTCCTCCCCCTGAATTCCCTGACAACCCGTGGGAGGCTTTCTTGGAATACATGGAGAAGAATGAGGGGGCGACTGTCCCCCAGATGGGGTCAGAGGGGCGTATTTTCGAGAGGGGGCAGTACAAGGGCAAAGGAATTGCCGTGTTCACCAGTGGAGGAGACTCTCAGGTATATAGATCCTACTTACTATCTTACAAATTTTACGGGTCACTTGAAAATCGACTGAAAAGTGAAGAAATAGAAAAGGCAACATCAATATTAAAAAAATATTGGAAGTATTTAATTTTTATGAGCCTCATTAAATTATATAATTATGCCACCTACTGTTGAAATGCCTTTACTGAATTGTTAATTACTATACTCTTGTAGTCCTCAAAATTTAATGAATAATCATTGATCTTGGATAAATAAGGCAGTTACTTTTATTTATTGCTATTTATTCATTCATTCATTCAGTACTATCTGTTTTACATCTCAGGGTATGAACTCAGCTGTTCGCGCAGTGGTTCGCATGGGCCTGTACGTTGGTGCTAAGGTGTACTTCATCAGGGAGGGGTACCAAGGGATGGTGGATGGAGGGGATAACATTACTGAGGCCACATGGAGCTCTGTGTCAGGCATCATTCATAAGGTAAGTCTTTGCGTCTTTCTACGTATACAATGCTTACTTAGTTGTAATTGATTAGCCATGATGTACAGTAACCAGGGCTGCGGAGTCGGTACATGAAATGTTCGACTCTGACTCCTTTATTTTGAATTTATCGACTCCAACTCCGACTCCTTCATAAATAATTTCACAGACTCCTCGACTCCGACTCCAACTAACAGTTTTACAGTATTTTTATAAGCAATATCGAGTCATTTGAATGTTTCGACTTTAAATATTGATTTAATTCATAGAGTAATTATTAGTTCTTATGAGATACTTAACATGAACAACAAATAAAATGGACATAAATTTTTGTGACTTACATCTATAGTTTGGAGTCGGGAGTTGATACAAATTTTCGACTCCTAACTCCGACTCCACCAAAAAAAGCTTTGAGTCCGACTCCACAGCCCTGACAGTAACTACCTCTCGAGAGTATCTACACTCCTATGTAATCATAGGGAATGTGGTGGGTGTGCTCTTAATTTGTACTGAAATGATACGAAATATTCCTTTCGTCAAAAATAACTTTGGGATAGTCAGACAGCTAAAACATATGTAATTGAACACAAAACACTGACTTCCCAACTTTAGAAAAGAAATCTAAACTGTAAATTCTTGTTTCAATCATGCATCTATCTGATGAAGTAAATGTCCTGGTGATGGTTCTTTTAGCACCTTTGTATTGCATTGGCTTTTCTCTTTCAATTCGTTGGTGATCTTTAGGATTTAAATTGGGAAATATACTTTGCCATGGAGTTAAACTAGCCTTATCCGATAGTTGATTACTGGGTATCTTTGATGTGGGTTTGGGGTCATTATCGTGATGCAACTTTCCCTGACTCTTGCTGGTTGTCAACATTTTAGCTCACAATAATGGCGTGATTGCCCTCCTCATCAGTAAGATATATTTTCTCCCTCAGGGCGGCACTGTGATCGGCTCTGCTCGCTGCAAGGACTTCAGAGAGAGGCCTGGTAGACTGAAGGCAGCAAAGAACCTCATAGACAGGGGCATCACTAACCTCTGCGTCATAGGTATGTAACCAAAAAGAAGGAACTACGAGAAATCCTTGCCATACAGGGTGTCCCAGAAAAAAGGAAACCCATTTTCAAATTAGTTTATTTTAGAAAATATTAAAACTATAAGAATTCTGAAAACACTGTTTTATACGTTTACATTTTCTGCGTCCCTTGTGAAAAATTTATAATATTACAACAAAAATTAAAAATGCTGCAGCGAATTTAGCAGAAGGAAAAAAAAGTGCTTGCGCGAGGAAGTCCTCATTTTTGGTCCGTTGATGATACCAACAAACAAAACAAAATTTGTTAGTTTGTATTCATGATACAATGGATACCTATAATAAAATCAGGAATTTTTAATTTTAACACGGTAATTTTTATTGCACATTTCAAAACCCCAAAATGCAACTCTCAAAAGAACAACGAGTTTTTGTGGTGACAAGTTATTTAAGAACTGGAAGCTTTAAACTGGTTCAACAAGATTTTGAACAACGCTTTCCGGAAAGAGCTTCGCCAACTAAGAAGACCATATGGAAAAATGTTAATAAGTTCAAAACTGAAGGAACAACTTCGAATTTAAACAGAGAGCGATCGGGTTGAAGGAGGACAGAACGAACAAGGGAAAACATTAATCGTGTTCGTGAAAAGCTAATTGAGAATTCAAAAATATCAACGAGAAGGAACGGGTTGGACATCAGTAAAAGCACATTTAACCGGATTGTTAAAAACGATGTAAGGTATCATGCTTACAAGATTCATGTACGGCATGAACTATTAGAACCGGATTTACCTCGCCGCCTAAATTTTCAAATTGGTTTATGCAAAAAAATGCTCGCTTCGTAGAAGACATCGTGATTGGTGATGAAGCAGCATTTCATATGAATGGAAGAGTCAATAATTATAAC
Organism: Caprella mutica; assembly: GCA_947561585.1. Taxonomy (NCBI): domain Eukaryota; kingdom Metazoa; phylum Arthropoda; class Malacostraca; order Amphipoda; family Caprellidae; genus Caprella; species Caprella mutica. Next base: position 132,400 of record CANNZV010001840.1, on the reverse strand, counting down.
ATTCGCCAGTATGCACCCAGAAATAATCCTCCAAATTTCAACTTCGACGTAACAATGTGCAGGGAGAAAGTTTCTGTATGGATGGGAATGTGTGGAAACGGACGACTTGTGGGCCCTATCTTCTATGAAAATAATATGAATGGAGATAAATACTTAAACCTAATTACAGAAAGAATAATTCCTGAGCTGGATCAAATTTACCCAAACAGATTTAATAGGCTATGGTGGATTCAGGATGGTGCTCCAGCACATAGAAGTCGTGCAGTTCAAGAATTGCTACATGATAATTTCAACGATCGCATTATTGCACTGAACCATCCAATTGAGTGGCCGCCCAGATCGCCGGACTTGACACCGTGCGATTTTTTCCTTTGGGGACACCTCAAGAGCAAAGTGTACTTTTCTCCTCCAGAAAACACAGACGATTTGAGAGAGAGAATTGTAAACGAAGTTAATTTACTAAAAGAAAATCCGGATTTAGTTAAAAGAGTTTTTGCTGGAATGAGAAAAAGGCTGCAATTATGTGTAGAAAGAAATGGAGGACATGTTGAGGGAAATTAACCTTACACCTTGGAAATAAGTATTGCGGTTCCAATGTTAATAAATCTCTTTAATTTGTCTCTTATTTGTAATAAACCTTAGGATTTAATTTTTAATACTACCGGATGTTTAAGAAATATATCGTGCCCGCACAAGGACTTTTTTTTTCCTTTTGCTAAATTCGCTGCAGCATTTTTAATTTTTGTTGTAACATTATTAATTTTTCACAAGGGATGCAGAAAGTGTAAACGTATAAAACAGTGTTTTCAGAATTCTTATAGTTTTAATATTTTCTAAAATAAACTAATTTGAAAATGGGTTTCCTTTTTTCTGGGACACCCTGTATAGTGATTCTAGTTCAAATATAGTTAATCAAACAGTTTTGTTAGATGTTTGTATAATCTAGTTCCTAATTCATAACACCATTCAAACTGTGATAGCTTATGACTATCGAAATATATTCTTTGAGTAGATGCCAGTTTATTCTACTCAATGAATGTATTTAATTAGTCATCACTAGGGTTGTGACAATATGCTTTTAAAATCATAGCTCAAGAATATCGTAGACGAAACGAAGTGAAATGGTATCGAATGCTATATACCGATGGTTTAGAACGATTAAATATTCTTTGATTCAATCCGTCTATAATATTTTCAAGATCTATGATTTAAAACGTATATTGTCACAAGCCTAGTCATGACCAACATATTTTATAATAATAGCTAATTCAACATCTTCCATCTTGTTGTTTGTAAATGTTATCTAGTTCATTAGACCAGTTAATATTTAGTAGCTTCATTCCCTGTCCTGGTGATGAATAGAAATCTTTATTCGAAAGCTTGAAACCAAAAAAACCTTCAACTTTGAGTTTATATAACCTCTGATAATAAGGATTTCCCGTTGAGTTCGAATGTTTTCAATCCAACCTTCCTCTACGGGAGAGCTTTACTTTGAACTGCTTATGAATTTAGTGACCTACATAAGAAACTAGTGATATTCGATTCACTACCTATTACAATATTATAAAACTATTTCTTTACAGGTGGTGATGGGTCTCTGACTGGTGCTAACCTTTTCAAAGATGACTGGCCTGCTCTCCTGCAGATACTAGTCAAAAATGGTGAGAAGAATATTCTATCATGTCAATTTTCCTAATCTGTTGTTTTGCCACCACACTAATTTATAGGAAAGTTTGTTGTTAGGAATAATTAACAATAATTATGGCTTAGGAATAGATATTCATACCATTGCTATATTCGATAAATAACGGTATTGTTCTATTTTACAATATTAGTTCATAGAATTTTATTATCTATAGCTACTTCTACTAGAATTCACTATAATTTCTGTACTTTTTTCTGCAGGGGACATAACTGAAGAAGATCGCGCTAAGTACAGTCACCTTAACATTGTGGGTATGGTTGGCTCTATCGATAATGACTTCTGTGGCACTGACATGACTATTGGCACTGATACTGCGCTACACAGGTACATATGGCAAACACATTAGCTCACTCAAAAAACACATCGAAAACTATTATTATAGTATTATTTGTATTATCTCTAATATTTGATTGGTTGAATCGGATTACAAAGTAGTGATTGTTCATGGAGCCACTTCTTCTTTTCCGACTGCTTCTTCCAGTCCCTTATCTTCAATTTTTTGTTGACATCAGCGAAATGGCCTTTGGTTCCGAAGCAGGCATTCAATTAATTTATTATATATTTGGTTACTATTATGTGTGAATTTGAAATGCAAAATGAAAGAGTAAGGAAAATGAATATTTTAATTGGATACCCCATTTCAAAAGTACTCCTTGTAACGTTGTGTTGTGTTACTCCTCACTGTACCACCCTTCCTCTTTCAGGATCATGGAGGCAGTTGATGCCATTGTAGCCACAGCCTACAGTCACCAGAGGTGTTTCATACTGGAAGTGATGGGGAGACACTGCGGGTAAGACACCTAGTTAGTAGCTAAACTACCTAGTGTATAAGTACAGCATAGCTACACTGTATACCTAGTACATAGGTACACTGTATACCTAGTACATAGCTACACTGTATACCTAGTACATAGCTACACTGTATACCTAGTACATAGGTACACTGTATACCTTATATATAGCTATAATGTATACCTAGTAAATAGCTACACTGTATACCTAGTACATAGCTACACTGTATACCTAGTACATAGCTACACTGTATACCTAGTACATAGCTACACTGTATACCTAGTACATAGGTACACTGTATACCTAGTACATTGCTACACTGTATACCTAGTACATTGCTACACTGTATACCTAGTACATTGCTACATTGTAGCTATATCTAGTACATTGCTACACTGTATACCTAGTACATAGGTACACTGTATACCTAGTACATAGGTACACTGTATACCTAGTAAATAGCTACACTGTATACCTAGTACATAGCTACACTGTATATCTAGTACATTGCTACACTGTATACCTAGTACATTGCTACACTGTATACCTAGTACATTGCTACACTGTATACCTAGTACATTGCTACACTGTATACCTAGTACATTGCTACACTGTATACCTAGTACATTGCTACACTGTATACCTAGTACATTGCTACACTGTATAGCTACCTAGTACATTGCTACACTGTATACCTAGTACATTGCTACACTGTATACCTAGTACATTGCTACACTGTATACCTAGTACATTGCTACACTGTATACCTAGTACATTGCTACACTGTATACCTAGTACATAGCTACACTGTATATCTAGTACATAGCTACACTGTATATCTAGTACATTGCTACACTGTATATCTAGTACATAGCTACACTGTATATCTAGTACATAGCTACACTGTATATCTAGTACATAGCTACACTGTATATCTAGTACATAGCTACACTGTATACCTAGTACATAGCTACACTGTATACCTAGTACATAGCTACACTGTATATCTAGTACATAGCTACACTGTATATCTAGTACATAGCTACACTGTATATCTAGTACATAGCTACACTGTATACCTAGTACATAGCTACACTGTATACCTAGTACATAGCTACACTGTATACCTAGTACATAGCTACACTGTATATCTAGTACATTGCTACACTGTATATCTAGTACATAGCTACACTGTATACCTAGTACATAGCTACACTGTATACCTAGTACATTGCTACACTGTATATCTAGTACATTGCTACACTGTATATCTAGTACATTGCTACACTGTATATCTAGTACATAGCTACACTGTATATCTAGTATATAGCTACACTGTATACCTAGTACATTGCTACATTGTATACCTAGTACATAGCTACACTGTATACCTAGTACATTGCTACATTGTATACCTAGTACATTGCTACACTGTACAGCTAGGGAATATCTACACTGTACAGCTAGGGAATATCTACACTGTACAGCTAGGGAATATCTACACTGTACAGCTAGGGAATATCTACACTGTACAGCTAGGGAATATCTACACTGTACAGCTAGGGAATATCTACACTGTACAGCTAGGGAATATCTACACTGTACAGCTAGGGAATATCTACACTGTACAGCTAGGGAATATCTACACTGTACAGCTAGGGAATATCTACACTGTACAGCTAGGGAATATCTACACTGTACAGCTAGGGAATATCTACACTGTACAGCTAGGGAATATCTACACTGTACAGCTAGGGAATATCTACACTGTACAGCTAGGGAATATCTACACTGTACAGCTAGGGAATATCTACACTGTACAGCTAGGGAATATCTACACTGTACAGCTAGGGAATATCTACACTGTACAGCTAGGGAATATCTACACTGTACAGCTAGGGAATATCTACACTGTACAGCTAGGGAATATCTACACTGTACAGCTAGGGAATATCTACACTGTACAGCTAGGGAATATCTACACTGTACAGCTAGGGAATATCTACACTGTACAGCTAGGGAATATCTACACTGTACAGCTAAGGAATATCTACACTGTACTTCTCTCACTCATTCGCTCTAATGTCTGTTTAGTTTAGCAGAGAGGAGAGTTTGAGAATTATCAATATATGATATTATGTCCACAACACAATTTAAGTTATTGTTGAAATAATTAAATTTCAAGTTAGTATGTATTACCATTTATCTTAATGCATTACAGTTACTTGTAGTAAAGTTAACTTATTTTGAATAGCTATGTGTGTGTTTTACGGTGTTCTGAAGTCATTATATATTCGCATGGACTGTTTATCAATTACTAATTAGAAACTTATTGGCGTCAATAAGTTTGATACTTTGCGCATTCTAATCATTAGATTTCAAACGATTTAAGTTACTTTTTACACTGAAGCCAATGACTTTCAAGTGTGAATGGTGTAATATCTTGAAGAACATTAGGATTAGCTATGTGTCGACCCTTGGTCTCAAAATATTCTAATTTGGCTTATGAATAGTCTTACTTCAAATGTAAGACTCTTAGGCTTTATTTACTATCACCTCTTCATTTTCCTCTTCCATCTGTGAATGCAATCACCGGTGCGTTTGTTCACGAAGTAGCTTTTCTCCATCCATGAGCTGCGTCACCGACGGTTGTTCATTAAGCCACTTTTCTTTCTGACTGTTTCTTAAAGTCCCTTTTATCTATCTAATTTTCTTTTGACGTCAGCGATATAACCCTAGGTTCCGAAGCAGACGTTAAACCCCTACTAAATAATGATTGATTTATCTCACTATGATAATTCGTATCATTCTCTGAATTAATATTTTTTGGTGATTGCCTCCAACATTGTAACGGTATAACCGAACCATTTGTGTAAAGATAGAGCTGAGTGTTATTATCAATGCTTTTTGACCCTCACCTTGATCTTCCCATGTCTCACCCTCCTCCCCATGTCACCCTCCTCACTCTCCTCTTTCAGTTATTTGGCTCTGGTGGCTGGTCTGACTTCAGAAGCAGACTATATTTTCATCCCAGAGTGTCCCCCTCCCGATAACTGGCAGGAGAAGCTCTGTGATAAGTTGCAACAGGTCTGAACTACTTTAGCACTTGGGGTAGCTAATGGTTATGGGAAAGATACAACCTCAACTGAAACACAATGTCTTGTAATGATTGAAATTCATGCAGAGTTGACATGATTTAAATTTTAGTGTTTAGTGAGTATAAGCTTTAGCTCTCTCAAAATAGTGTAATTATTTCTACATCTCTGTGTTTGGTTCAGGTTGTTCTTATCACATCAATCAGAACAATTCTCCAGTAGCTACATTAACAATTGTGACTAAATTTATCTCTTTAGTAGATTGGTTTTAGTAGTAGTATTTGTACCTGTAGTATCTACACTGAGTTTATCATGCTGTGCTGTAATAACAGTACCTACTAACCTACTTAATATTCTCTTGTGTTACGTCTCTGCAATGGGCAACAGACTCGCATGACAACGGTAAGTGACTGTGTTTAATTCACCATTGAGTGTCCAGCAATGATTTACAGGTGTTCACTGAGCTATTTCTTCTTCCTGCTATCTTCTCTGCAATGTGTGTGCTAGCTACTCTTCCCTGAAGGACCGTACACACGCTGGATTTTAAATCTTTCCACCAGACTTTTTGCTAACCTGCTCTTACTTTTTACATGATACTTTTGAATCATATAAGAAAAAAACTGTATAATTAAAATGAACAATAATTATATAGCTATATCATATTTTCTTATAAGATTCTAAAGTCTCGTGAGAAAAGTAGGAGGAGCTTAGCAAAAAGTCTGGTGGAAAGACTTAAAAACCCTGTGTATAGTATCTACTCTTCCCTTACTACATTCTATCACTCTTGCTCTTTCCTCTTCACTTGCTGGGTGTAGGTACCTGAGTCTGTCCGCCACTATCGCCTGTGAGGCAGACTACATGTTCATACCTGAGGATCCGCCTCAAGCAGACTGGCCTGAGGACCTCTGCAATAAGTTGGCGTCGGTAAGACGTCTGCCATCCCTCAACCCTAACTGGTTAAATGAGACGTCTGCCATCCCTCAACCCTAACTGGTTAAATGAGACGTCTGCCATCCCTCAACCCTAACTGGTTAAATGAGACGTCTGCCATCCCTCAACCCTAACTGGTTAAATGAGACGTCTGCCATCCCTCAACCCTAACTGGTTAAATGAGACGTCTGGCATCCCTCTCCCTCAACTGTTAATATTTCATCATTTCATAGGTTGTCTGAAGAAGGGAATGTTTGTTGTTACTAGTTTGCAGGATGGAAATAACTCTTCTCCAACCCCTTAACATTGTCTGAGGTGTATTTGATGTCTCCCCTAGATGTGTATGTACCTCACCCTGTACCAACCTCACAGTTGTACACTGTAGCATTGCTGAAATACTGTACTACTGTTGGTATCTGGATACATCAGCAGAAACTGAGTCTCATTTCCAGTTCTTTTTATCACATCTGATTATTTCTCCTGGTTATTCTTTCACTTTATTTGATGTTTATTCTGTCCTCACTTTCGTGTTTTGTTGTTGAAAACACTCCTGTAATAGCTACTACCTTTTCACCATTTCTGATTTTGGATGTTTATATTTATGTAACTAGCCATTGAAATATACCATCGTTTGCAATACTTAAGTAGTTAGTTACATATTTTATAATAAGATATTCAATACATTTCTGACTAATTTACTAATCATTTTAATGAACATAAAATATTTTTTAATTTTACCCATTTTCGTTTGAAAAATAAGATATTTTAATCATTCAAATGATCTTCTATATTAAATTAAATATCATATCAGATTGCCTCAATTAATTCTTTCAGTAGTAGTTAATAATTTAATGTAGTTCATAATACAATCTAATAAGAATAATGTTTTAATTAGTTTCTGTTGACTTCTTTAGGAGCGTTCGATGGGACAGCGCCTCAACATCATCATAGTGTCTGAGGGGGCCATAGACAAGCAGGGGCAACCCATCACTGCAGACCAAGTCAAGAAGGTACACAGAGGATAGGCACATTCTATATTTTATAGGGAAATTTCGTGAATAGAGAAAATCTAATGACTTAATGTTTACCCTAGATAAATTAAAAAATAAAACATGACTAATTACGAGATCTTTTTCTAATGGAAAAATCTTGTATTTAAAAAAATGTAAATTTTTTTCCCATTTAAAAACGAAAACTAAATATCGTAGGAGATTAGCACCACTTTTAATAACTGCACACCTGTTAAGTTTATGGTGAGGGCAAACTCACCATCATATCTCATCCCTTTTGTTTCCAGGTTATTGTTGACAAACTAGCAATGGACACCAGAGTGACTGTGTTAGGGCATGTACAGAGGGGCGGCTCTCCCTCAGCCTTCGACAGACTACTGGTGAGTGAAAAACACTTATTAGAACATTATTTTTATAGTGATTGACTCATTAACAGAGGATTGACTGCAGCTGAATGAATACACCAAATTGATGCTGCGATCTAAAGCAAAAAGTGAATCAAAAGATGTAAAAGAATTATCAGTGATATCCTTTCTAATGATTACTTAGTTCTCTGTTCTTTCGATTTTTTTTCTACATCAAAATAACTGTATTGGTGTGACAATATATAAAAACTAATAATGTCTCTTTTCTACTCAGGGTTGTCGCATGGGTGCCGAGGCTGTGGTGTCACTCATGGAGGCTACTCCTGACACAGAGCCCTGTGTCGTGTCACTAGACGGTAAGGAGTTGTTAGTTAAGCCCTGTGTGGTGTCACTAGATGGCAAGGAGTTACTTGCAGTTTTGGAGGATAGCGCCATGGTTAAGCCGATGATACACTAGCAGCAATTGCTGCATTGGTTGCGGCCCGCAATTCATACAGCCCGTCAAATAGTAGATTTCAGGCAGCAATGACTGCCATTTGCAAAGATCCAACATGTTGGATTCAGCCCGCACTCAGGGCAGCATTCATTGCCATTCAGTGTGGCTGCAGCGGTTGATCGGGAAGGTGTTGCTCCTCGTCGATCATAAATATGTTTTCACCAGCATTTGAGTGGAAAAGACTCAAATTCTCAGCGTGGTGACGGCTGCAGTAATAACTGTAGTGTATCAGGTACACCCTGTTTCCATGAGTGCATGCATGAACTGCGGGCCGCAACCAATGCAGCAATCATCAGCTTTATGCTCTTCAACTACGAGATCTCAATGGTAGACTCGTAGGCTTCATTTACTATCGCCTCTTCATTTTCCTCTTCCATCCGTGAACGCAGTCACCGGTGCTTGTATCCCTTTACGTCACATTCCTTGGTAAGTGACTGCATTCACACATGAAGAGCCTCGGTACTGACTGGTTGTAGGTGACTTTGTTCAAGGAGACACTTTCCATTCTGACTGCTTCTTAGTCTTATGTAATTCATTTCTCATTTAGCTCTGCGAAAGGCATTTGGTTCCGAAGCTGACGTTAAACCCCCTATCAAATAGCTAATAAATTTTAATGTTGACTAAAACTGACGCTCATCTTTATGTTTTTAATTGTTTCTGAACTTTTTAGCACTTGTATTTTCTATCCCCAACTCTATTCTTTTTTTAACTTATTCTGACACTAGTTAGTAGTAGACTTTATAGTTTATATTGCTTATAAGAATGCTTACGAGTTTCAATGCCTTACAACTGACAGTCTCCCTTCTCCTGATGGCAGGTAACCAGACGGTGCGAGTGCCCCTAGTGGGTTGCGTGCTGAAGACGCAGGCGGTGGCCCGCGCAATGCAGGAGAAGGCATACGAAGAAGCTGTCAATATGCGGGGCAGGAGCTTCTGCAGAAACCTGGAGACTTACAAGATGCTCACCAAACTGAAGCCTCCCAAACCTGCTGAAGGACAAGTGAGTTATTGGGGGTGTGGAGTGGTGTGATGTTCACGCTATCTTATTCTGTTAGAGTTTTCAGGTTCCTTTATGAGTAGCTATTCAGATTATTACTCCTGTAAGTTTTCAGATGAGAGTAAGCTGGTCTACTTCACTAGTGTGTATAGTTACTAATAGTTTTGAACCGCTTAACCTTTAATTTAGTTAACTCTATACAGTTTAAAGTGATTTAATATGTAGAGATTTTAGCTATTAATTATCCTATTGATGACAGATATGAAGTTTTTTTTCCTCCTATGTTAAGTAGCTCCAATGAAATTATTATAGGAAATACTGAATAGACCTATAGACCAAGTTCTAAAGAATGATTTAAAAATGTTTTCATGGTTTTTAAAGTGAAAATAACTATAATATGTTTCCTGATGTATTATATTTAGTGATTAAACTTAATGCAATGATATCATGTTCTTCATAGAGCTATTTTCCAATTTTAACTTTGCCTTTCCATTTTCCTCTTTGCCTCTGTCAGGGAAATGACGTTATGGAGGTATGACAAGTGACTAAGGAGCAGATATGCTTAGTCAACTTACTGTGCTTTTAATGCCACAGTTATTATTTCTTTGTATTCTTCATGCAGCTATTTATTTAATTACCTTATAGTTATGATTGTTCTTTTTGTTTATCACCCAACTCTTCTATATAGCTCTCTCTCTCTCTCCACGTGAATGTGTATATATTATTTCACCTCCTAGGAATTCAAACGATAACATTTGTTGCAACATCTTTGGGTACATGAGGACTATCGAAAAACAAATGAAAACAATATATTTTATTTCCTACGCGTGGACAGTATTCTCACATTGGACAACAGGATGAAATTATTTGAGTCCTGTGAACTCTAATGGTTTCGTCTAACTAAATCTTAAAAGTTAAAACAAATGAAATATGAAGTCAATTAACTAATTTTTGGGACGAGAATTGTAGCTGTAGGGTCAGTACGCTTTGCTGTTTATAAAGCCACTGGCATCGCACGCTGAAACGTCGCATGCAAGTAGATTGTACATAACATCACATGCTGGAAATTTACTTGTTGCAACTTTATGTATAGAACTGATGCAATTATTCGCTTGACTTTATACTTTGTTGCTAGTGAATATGTATGTGAACTATGACTGAACTCTCTATAAGTTCAAATGAGAAACTGACTTTCAATTGCATTTTGTAAGCAATCCGTCGTTCAATGGAAAAAATATAAACGGCGACAAAAATTGCTTGGAATATGTTCAATAAAAATTAATTGAGTGGCCAGTACTCATCAGGAAACTTGTGATTGTGGGATGTTTCTCGCACATTGAATGTAAAATAAGAAAATATACTAAGAGTGTTAATACAAATACTGTAAAGTCCGTAAAAGAAATTATTGGAGAATAAAAAACAAAATTTAGTATAGTAGAGCCACATTCTATCTGACTGCTTCTCAAAGTCCATTGTATATGTTTTTTAATAGACCTCAGCTATATGATCATTTATCCCCAAACAAACGTTAAACCCTTCCACTAAGTTAGTCATTTTGTAACTAGTATAGTGTTATTGATATGTATAATAACATCTAAAATAAGCATGCGCTAATCAGTAACCATGTACAGGGTGTACCGGAAAAATATTTTTCAAATGACGAGTGACTTTATTTATGCACACACAGACTGAAATGGAACAGCTTGTCAGCTTCGAATATAGAAGACTAATGTGATGAAAAATTGACTTCACAAATGTTGTCATGATAAAGTGCACCAAGAGATTCACAATCGTCACGCAACTTGCCATTGCGAGTACCAGAGTACCATTGAGTACCCTGCGTGTTCCCCAGACCTCACGCCCATAGACTTTCTTTTAGTGGGTAGCTATGTCTCGATGACAAAGTTCATAGCACCAAACCAAGAATAATTGATACTGAAATAGTTTGCGAATCCTTTGGTACGCGTTTTCAGCTTTATCTGTACAATGATATAGTCATAAATTTGAACATTTGTTAAAGGCCTCCTCCAAGCAGATATTTTTATCGCTTTAATTAATGAGGCTAATGTTTCTTATGATTTTTCTGCAGACCCCATGAAATGTGATAACATATTTTCAATTTTATATGCTTTTAAAGATTTTTATAATCAAAACTCTACAAAACCTATTTTACTTCCGACTTACTAATTTTCAGTCTTAAGAAAAAGAATGTACACCATTTTTTTTGATTCAACTAGGTATTAGGTATAATTAATCCATTTAATATTCGTGTAAAGATATACAATTGGATAAACTTATAATAGAAACGTTTATATACTTTAGGAAACAATTAATATCTTAAACGAAGGCTGAAACGCATTATTTGTTTATAAAATTCAAATTTGAAATCAAAACAAATAATGTACAATCTTCTTCTTCAGCGTCAGATAATGATTCGTACAATTGTTGCTCACAGAGTATTAACTTTAAAAGCAAATAATAAAATATAAAATGAGCTGAATTATTGTATGCGGTTTGCAGAATAATGATCGTAGACCTTAGTTCTATAATATTATGCTATAAACTCATTTTTTTCCCGGAGCCTGGAGAGGACCTCTAAGTCTATTCTTCAATAACATTTTATCTTCTTTATTGAAGCTGTTTCATCACTCTGAAATGCGAGTTCATTTTCCTGATAGTCTTTGTATTACCAAGACCATCAGGAACTAGATAGTTCCGAGCGCTTAATAGTTCCTCGCTCTTAATAGTTCCTAGAAGTTCTAGAACTTAATAGTTCCTAGAAGTTCTAGAACTTAATAGTTTCTAGCTCTTAATAGTTCCTAGAAGTTCTAGAACTTAATAGTTTCTAGCTCTTAATAAACTCCTATTTCTTCACTAATAACATTCCCTTGAACATCTCCCTCTGCTAACAAGGCTCTCTTCGGTAACTGTAGTACTTTGGTGAGTCTTTATATTTAAATAACGCCCTGTAATTCCCTGAAACAAATTATTCTACTTTCTCATTATTACCAATTATTTATAATGAATTTTCTTAATTTTGTAGCTATTAAATTACAGTCTTCCGTTATGTCCGCTGTATTTCATAACTTTTGCCTGGTTGCTGGTTTTATTTCACTTCTTCATGATGATGTTCACATTTTTTTTTCAATGAAGCTTATTCGTTTTTATTTATAAGGCACCATGAATTTTTCAGCCTCTTCATTGTGACCAGATGTGCCTGTAGCTATTAGATGTAATATTTCAATACATTTTTTAAAATCTATTGAGGTTTCAATTTACTACTCAATTAAATATTTCATTATTTCTATAGGTAATTTTGGAGATTTTTGTTACGTACATATAATTTCTATTGTGATTAACTATAAAATAATTGTACATGAAAAATATACACTCTTTTAATCTTTCCATTCCTGTTGGATTTGCTTCATTTCAAACTACAAAATTAAATAATGTTTTACTTTTTATTTTCTTCACCACTCTCTCATGCTTCAGTAAAGTAATTAATGGTCTTTAATTGTGCATTGCCCGTTACAGGGTGGTTACAACCTGGCTGTGATGCACGTTGGTGCCCCTGCCTGTGGTATGAACGCAGCAGTTCGCTCCTTCGTCAGGAACTGCATCTACAGGGGTGATATGGTCTACGGTATTCACGATGGTTTCGATGGACTCATTAAGGACAATGTGAGTACAGCACCGTACTTGATGTTAAGGTGACATTAAAGTACATAGGAAATACTAGCACAATTATTATTTTTAAACTAACAGTAAAGTATGTTCCGAGTTAGTTAACGGTTCCTAATTTTCAATCATAGAAGAAAAAATTATCTTTCATTTGAGTACCATGGAGTCAACTATAAAATATAGGGTTAAATTTTATGTTTTTTCTTATCTGATCGAAAATGTAGAACCTTTCGATAACTCGGAACGTGCTTTATAACTGATATCCTTGTTTCTCCTTTAGGTGCGCGAGATGACGTGGAGTGAAGTGACGGGATGGGTGGGACAAGGAGGAGCCTTCCTAGGCACCAAACGCACTCTACCGGAGAAAGCTTTGGAGCAGGTACCTACCACTAGATAGCTCTCATTGTGTGCTAAAATAATAACGAGTGACACTTTTTGTCCATTGCACTCGAGTGAACTTGCTTCACATATAATAATTTAATATATATAATTTGTCTCGTACAATTAAAGAGATAGAAATATTTTGAAATTCTTTCAGTTTTCTACTGTAGGAACAGGTGCTACATTGCATATAATTTATAGTTCACTTTGATCCGAACGAAGATTTTTTTGCTAACACTGATGAATTTAGTAATGACTAGGTCTTGTTCGATTTTACTTGTCTATTGTTAACTAGCTACTGCAAGAGGCTCAAGACTAGAGGGAGTAAAAATCTGATATGATGTTTAATTCTCTATACATTACACACTGCAACATATTCCCTCTTCTCTCTGAAATAGATACTACTTGATTATTGTTGCGAATATCTTTTCTAATTAGATTTAACAAATAGGATTGATACAGAATGAAAATATTCAGATTTTATCAAAAATTGAAAAAAACTGGTTTTGAAATTTGGTCATTCTACCCCTGCAACAATGGACATTTACTTTCTGATGTTTTATTGGTAATATATTTCAGGTGGCAGAGAAGTTCCGTAAGTACAAACTGCACTCCCTGCTGTTGGTGGGAGGTTTCGAGGCTTACCACTCGCTAGTGCAGCTGTACGAGGCTAGGGGGCGCTTCCCCGAGTTCTGCATCCCCATGGTGGTGATCCCAGCCACCATCAGCAACAACGTGCCTGGCTCTGACTTCAGCCTGGGGTGTGACACGGCACTCAATGAGATAGTCAATGTGAGTGCAGCTCTTGATGTCTTCAGTAAATCATAATTAAAATAATTGAAGAAAAAGAGGGTTTATAGTATTAATAGAAATGGAATAAAATTATAATAAATGTTCTTCAAGCCCTAATGAAAAAAACTTTTTGTGCAAAGAAACTCTAGCTTATAGACTGTATCACTAAAAAAGGATCACGGTTTAACTTTTTTGTATCAATTGATATTTCACTTGATATTCAGTAGTTAAGTAATTGCTTTTTATTTTGTCAGACGTGTGATCGCATCAGACAGTCAGCTCAAGGTACCAAGAGGAGGGTGTTCGTGGTAGAGACAATGGGGGGCTACTCTGGGTACCTTGCTACTCTTGCTGGTTTGGCTGGTGGTGCTGATGCTGCTTATATTTACGAGGAACCTTTTGGTATTCAGGTGCGTATTATTATTTGAATTGGAAAATATTAAACAATGCTATTAGTTTGTCTATTCTCAGTCATTCCCTACGCTGTATACTTTCCAATGGATCTCTTCTATTAATAAATTTAGAACCGGAATTTACTTAGTTGAACTTTTTCACTATAACCATTTAATTATTAATTACTTAAATATACCATTTCAGGTTTTTATAACTTTTAAAGGAGAGAAGATTTGCAACATTGTGAACAGGTCATTACAACACAGTAACTGTGCAGTCTTTCTATCTATTCCGCACCTTTTGAGTAGTTCCCCTCTACTCCTTTACTTCTTTTTTTCCTTCACTCCTTTAGTGTAAATAACTGTTCTGTTTCTTTTTCAGGAGTTACAGATGGACGTGTGTCACATGGCTGCTAAGATGGCTGAGGGAGTGCAGAGAGGTTTGGTTCTTAGGAACGAGATGGCAAATGAGAACTACACCACTGACTTCATCTTCAGACTGTTCTGTGAAGAGGGAAAAGGAATCTTCACATCCAGGCAGAACATTCTTGGTGAGAGATAAACTCTTGGCGTTATTGCTACTCAGTCATTCATTTGGTGAATATTGTGAACATTTAGTGAATAACATACTAGGTTAGAGACAACCTCATTACTGATAAAAATTTGAATTTTTCTGTAGACCTGATTTATGACTTCTAATACCTATCTGACATTATTTCTACAGTCATTCGTTTAGTGATGTTATTCTACTAATAAGTAACCTCCACCATATCAATTCTTTTTTCATGGTCCAAATGGTTACGGACGCTTATGATTAATTAGTAGAATTTAGTACATTATACTTGAAGATTCTGTTTGTTCTTATTTGATTAGATAAATTATGAATATAATACAGATAATACTGTCACTTACATTTATGATCTGGTATATTTCACAGTCTTACTGATGTCTAGTTGGTTTTAATTTAGTATATTGGTATAAGACAAAATCAACAGGTTTTATTGAATACGGGTTTGGTTCTGGAAGGTTAATAATTGCTAATATTTTTTCAGTGATTTCATTCAAAGATTTAGTCAGGCCCTTATCAATTTATGAAGTGAGAAATTTAATAAATAATAAGGGTTGAAATAATTACCTAATAACTCCTTAGCTCCAGTGCTAGACAGCAATAATAATAATTCTATTCAGACCGTTGTTTAGCTACATACTATTTTCTCAGGTCACATGCAGCAGGGCGGCTCCCCGTCGGTGTTTGACCGCAACATGGGTACCAAGATGGCTGCCAAGGCGGTGGTGTGGATGTTGGAGCAGATGGCCAACAACCGCAAAGATGATGGCTCTGTGTTCTGTGATGATGCCTCCACAGCTGTACTGCTGGGACTGAGGGGACGAACTTATCAGTGAGTTACTAATTAGTTAATTCTATACATTGTTACTCTGAGTCAAAATGACTTCTTATCATCATCAGCTTTGATAATTACTGAGTTGTGTGCACGACATCAGTTATTTATTGCTGTGCACCTCTCTTTAGTATCTATAAGAGCAGCTTTATAATAATTGTCATTACACATACGTATCTATTTCTTTCAACATATTTTAAAACTATAGGTATTGTTTCAATTTAACTGAATATAATGTAAAACACAATACACAACATTTAGTAGTTGAGTATTTCTTATTTGCATTTGAAAATATTGAGTTCCGTTCCAGGGATGGTAAAACGAAATTACCGCTGGTTTGAACTTGCTACTGAAACTATGAAAGTTTTAGCTGTATAATTTTCCCAATAAATCCTTGTGATGTCTGTCACAAATCACTCTCTTTTTACAGGTTTACCCCTGTTTCTGAACTGAAGAGCCAGACCAACTGGGAGAAGCGCATCCCTCACACCCAGTGGTGGATGAGTATGAGGCCTCTACTCCGCATATTGGCAAAGCACGAGGCAGCTTACCAAGAGCAGGGCATTAATGTTAAGGAGGTGGAAGAGGCATTGGATTAGGAAGTAGAGAGGATACAAGGAAATGGCCTCATCTCCTATGTTGTGTGTGGCTCTGTGCTTTTAAAGCTGGCTTCAATCTTTAAATACCCTCGTACCCTCGTTACCATTTTCAAAGATTTATGTATTTTTAATGTTTAAGGAACTCGAAATAGGTAGAATTGGAAAAATTTTAAATGTGATTTTAAATTATTCAAAAATGCGAATTTATATTTGATTGGTGTGTATTTTTTAGAATTTGTACTCGTGATTGAAGCTGTCTTGGGGTTGTTATTAACGCGTTTATTGCAGTCATTGTCGTGTTTATGTATATATAGATTTTAGTCTTTTATGGGTAGCTATACATTTTACTTCCTAGACTTCAGTCCTAGCTTTAGTGCCGTAACTTACGAAACTAAAGTACTGATTCTGTTCCTAGATTGTGACGTAGTTAGAAGTATGTAATTACAATTAATTGTTGATGATTAAGTTTAATTATGAAAGTAGCTGCTCAAATTTTAATAGAACTGTCTAAAATTGATTAGAATTATTGTACATATCTAACTGTTGAGTTGAGATATAATAATGGGATTTAGATTAGCTAATGGTTGGTGTTAACTTCCCCAAAATGTGATTGAATGATCCTCGAACTATTTCTAAGATGATTCTCCTTTTACTAATCTTAAGTAAATTATGTTCAATACAATTGCTTGTGTTCTTCATTATCCAGAGTTTAATTTAGACTCCAGGGAATTGGCTTCAAAAAATTAATTTCATTCGTTCTAAAATATGCTTCTAGCGTGAAGAATAATTATTCTTCATGCTTTTTAATGTAAAAGAATTTGTTTTTTAAAATAAAGCACATTCTCAATAAGTAAAGTATGCATCTCTATTTATATATTCCTAGTGACTGCAAATGACACAAATGCTATTTTTATGGTTTGAATGATTAAAGAAATGTTAGAAAATATTTAGCATTAACTTTAAAGGTGCGTCTAATTTTCATATGAATTTTTTTGTTTTAATATGATAGATAGATATTAATTATTTGAAATATTGCGTCTGAAATCACTGTATTTTCAGAGGAAATAGGTTTTTTTATTAGTTAGCAAGAGTTTAAGCGATAGGTGGCGTTGGTACATTATTTCCAGACAGATGATATTGAATCATTATATACGCTTACAAAAAGTTTGAATATCTTCATGAACAAGAATAAATAGTTAATTGAATTTAACTAATATAGTAATAAACAACTTTTTGATCTATAAATATGAATAGTACTCGAGATATACAAACGTTCTTTGAACATAGTTAATGAAAATTCAATGACACGCGAAAAGAGGGAGCTATTCCTCAATAAATTTAATTTTCATTTCATTAATAAGTATTATTTAGATAAACAGAGAGTAAGATAATTACTTAAATAAAATATGAATATTACTTGATTTTTTTTTCAGGTGTGAGAGAAATTAGCGCCAGTTTATCTATAAAATTGAAGACTGAAAATGAATACATAAACAATTCTCCATCTTTATTTAACTTCCCACCAGTTGTTCAACTTGTGAGGCAGTAGAATCTTGTCAGTTTAAAAAAATGTATTAAAAGATTGAGTAGTTGCTGTGATTTCTCGGTTAAAACTAATTAAAATAGTTATAAAAAATACGCTATTTTATTGTCACTCAATACAGAATAAACTGTCACCATTTGACATAGTTTCTACCCTGCCTAGTATATAAATAAATAATCAATGAAATCTTTCAATTAGCCATATATCAAAGGAAATAGCTACATAGCATTGAGCTTATAAAGCTAACCTGAACGCATAAAAAGAATATTTTCAATAATGAAAAACATATTTTCAGGCATGAAAGCTAATTTTAAGACATAAAAAGCATATTTAACACACATAAAGAATATAAACATATTTCAAAAAGAATAACGTCACAACCCTACGTACATAGTTTCAATGCGATTTGTAAATAGATTGATATTGCCAAATAATCATAATTTATAGGTTTATAACTATGAACAAGAAATTGAAGGCAATTTACATAATTTACTGAATATCATTATCCATCTAAGCTACTAAAATTAAAATGAACTGCCATGGAAATAGGTTCCATCTAAGCTTCAACTGCAGGAACTGGAACTAGAATTACAAGAGAAATAGACTTGAATTGAGAGTAAAAGGGACTTCAGGATAGAAGTTAGCTTTGAGGGGACTAATGGTAAGAAACTGATGTGACAATATGCTTTTTTGTTTCATTATAAATATTCTTTGATGAAAGTAGGTAATGTATTTTTCTGTTCAGAGAATATATATGAGATCATTGATACAACTAACAAATATATATCTACAAAAAAACAATAGTGAGTAAGTATGTAGGGATTTTAGAAGACTGTTGCCCTTTATGAAACAGGGTATTTGATCCAAGTTATTGGTTGGTTCTACATTTTGCGTTAAATAATGATTATTATGAATCGATTTTCATGAGCCAAAAAATATGGAACAGTGCTGCGATAACACGGAACTTATCCTCAAATGTGATATGTTCAATTTCTGAACCAATTGCTTCTTATAATCTCATCTGAATGATAATATTGATGTATATTGTGGTTACCAAGAAATCACAACTTCAAAAAATTGTCTCGGTTATCCTACGAAAGTTATTAACATCAAAACATGCATCTCTATTATTACCACCTTTAAAAAAAGCGGGGTGTAATAAAAGTGAGTCCTGCGAGGAGCGTAATAAAGAGAAAATTAGGGGTTTATTTATTCAATATATCTATGTTTATTATATTATACAAACTAATAGAAAACTGAAAAAACCTTCAACGCAGAGTTTGAATAACCTCTAATAAAACTAATAACTATTTTTTTTCAGATTTACCTTCTTCAATTGCTTTTCAGAGTATGGCCGTTATGACGTGACGCACACAACACACCTCGATTGTCCTTATCATTTCCCGCTTTTGAAGCACAACGCAATTTTAAAATAAAAATTGGCGAGAGTTGTATATCTTATTGTAGTACAGGGTGGGGCGTAAGTTTGGAATCAAATGAAAGTGCATATTATAATCTAACGAAAAATATGTTTAATAGTTTTCAGTTATGTATTATTACATAAGGGTTTTAAGAATTCAAAAATCATAAATTTATTCAAAATGTCCCCCCTTGTTTTTAATAACAGCCTCAAATCTCCTCCGAACTCCTCCTACTGCGGCACGCAACTGTTCTTGTGAAATTTCTTTCCAAGATCTCTGGAGCGAACGCTTTAAATCATCCACACTGCGATGGAATTTACCACAGGCCTTTGATTCAAGAATGGACCATACCGAAAAGTCCATAAGATTAACATCTGGGGAGCAGGGAGGCCACATTTCTTTGGACCAAAACCGTGGAAGATGGTCATAGCACCAGTTTTGAGTGACATTTGCAGTATGCGAAGTCCGCCGTCTTGCTGAAATGTCCATAGAGTGTCATTACCGAAGTGATCCTTAGCTGACTCCAACATTGACGTCAAAATATTCTCAATATAACATTTACCATTGATTTTGGCGCCTTGTTCCACAAAAATTAAAGGAGATCTCAAAGTTTCTGAAACGGCGGCCCAGACCATTACTGAAGCAGGTTTCATGGTTCTGTGGACAGTTTTTTGGTTGTATGGGATGTCTTTTGCACTTTTACCAATTATTCTGTCATTCCTCCGGTTGTGAGCCATTTCCACTGTGAAAATGTTTTCGTCAGACCAAACAATTTCACCAGCCGTGCCAGACTTCAATTCTCTCAGAAGTGCTTTGCTTCTCTCCAATCTCTTTTTCTTTACAGCTTCTGACAGAGTACGTCTCTTTTGGAGGGTGAAAGAGGACATCTTTAGGTCTTCTTGGACAACTCTTTTCATTGTTCTGGGACTCGCATTAGCTGTTTTGGCTAACAATCGTATTGACCCTTCGGGTTCCTCCTGATCTTCTCTCGGGCACATTTTATCAGTTGTTTGGTGCGTTGTGAGCGTGGTCTACCACTTCTTGGACGATCAGTCAAGTCTCCTCTCTCATTAAAACGCTTCACACACTTCCAAACAGTCGATCTCGCTATTGAGAGAGTCTTTGAAATGACGGAATCTGACTTCCCGGCACGGTGTAGACATTTTTGAATTGACTAATTTTTTGTAAAAAATAACACTGCGACGTCATAATGTAGTGTCTCTACTATAGTTCAAACCCTATCACCTACTTAGGAACTAATTTTTAAGAATTATATTAATGTTTGAAAAATTGCTTCCAAACTTACGCCCCACCCTGTATAATATCTTTGATGCAAATACGAGGTATTTTGAGGCGCTAAAGCCCGTATTACACTGTGGCGCTCGCCATGGCAGTCGCCACGGTTTTTTCTCTCTCTAACTCCACCCCTTTTCTCTCTAATAGAAACAATTCCATGGCGAGCGCCATGAAATTGTGATCGCTTACTGCGCGATAGAACCAACACCGCCACCGTTTTAGAGGTGATGAAATTGTCACTGAAACCTGCTAAAGAGATTTGAAGTAGTGGAAAAGTATTTAGGACTTTGTATGGCTACGGTGTGATAAAAAAAAAACAGAATGGACGCTTTTGTGTAGTGTCCAGTGTTGCCATACAATCAATGAAATTAAACTTTTTAATACATTGGCATGGAATTGTTTCAAACAACTATCAGAAAGACAATTAACTAAATATATATTCTTGATGACATCGAATTTTAATGCTACGATTCATTTCATAGTAAATTTTTCAATTTTCCCTAAATTTCAATGCACGATCACTGCCCATGTTGACTTGTCTAGTGCAATAGCAATTTTGAATATGGTGAGCGCGATATCTGTAGAGAGAGACAACAGCGCCAAGGCGAGCGCCACAGTGTAAACGGGCTTAAGTCAAAAACAAAATATGTGACGTCAAATTTTACCGTTGTCTGCTAGTTAGTAGTTAACATACCCTCTGCGTTACCGTATCCTGGATACTATTTATCAGTTCACTGAAACTGATAATTAATAGTATCCCCAACTGAGGAGAAGTGTAGAACTTACAGTAATAAAGGAATTACCATAGAGTTATGATAAACTACACTAGAGAGCGGTAGTGTTGCAGCGATTGCAGGACACTGAAAACCTTATTTTGTTTCAGTTATATCATTACTCCATTGAAATGACGCCAAATTGTCAGTTAAGTGACTCCAAAATAAGGAATTAACCTTCCTGCAAGACGCGATATAATTTGGCCACTAGCTCACCACTTGGAAATTACACTCACAGCTTTAATGAAGCACAATAAGTTTGTGAAAGTGTATTCGATATTAAATATCTCCTCTTCAGTGATACAGTTCATGGCGTTACCTAAGGTCATGACCTTAGGTAACGCCCACTTCTTACCTATTATGACGTATGCCCTATGGCTATAACAACAACTTTCCTAGTACTGTCACTGTTGGTGTTGTGCGATGTTCCTCTAGTTTGGCGTCTCTGAAACTAATAAATAAAAAAAACTTGAAAAGTGATAAAATAATTTTTACTGTATGGATGTTGTGACTTGGCAATGGGTGAACTTTTCAATTTAAAGGTAGTTTTCAAAACTAATTATCTATTTAATACCGGGTTAATATTTCTGTTTTACTTTAATGTTTATTTGAATATGATTCTGTGACCTAATTTTCCCTATAATAAAATAGAAACTTTATTTGTAATGGGTTATCCGCTATATTCTCAATTATTGAGGTGAGTAACTGAGTATATTAATTATAATTCTTAAATTTCTCATTTTTTAGATATCTTTATTTAGAAAATGATTCAATTGAACTTTACCATTTATTGTTAGGGCAAAGCAGGTAAATTGCAGCACACTAACAAACTACGGCTTCAAATCACAGAAACACTTATAAATATCACAGCTTTAAAACTTAAAACACTCCTAAAAATAATAAATAATAATATGCACTGTGCTGCTTTTGACATGCGACATAGTAATATCAATTCTGTTCAGAATTATTTAGTATGTAAATCATCCCTGAGACAAGAGGTAATTGACGCAATTTACCTGCAGTACCCTAGAAATGATTTCCAATTTATCAAGTGTGTCCTTTATCTGTTGGCTGGTTGAGCGAAAAATGTTACGCTTTAATTTTTTCAATACATAAATTTTTTATATATTTTTAAATATTTTTTCACATAGTTTTTTTATATTTATTTTTTTCACAAATTTTGTGATACGTATAGAATTTTTTTTTGTACATATATTTTTCTTAAGCAGCATTGGGTAAAAGATAGATGGCGTTGGTTAGTAATTATTTTGATTGCAGTTAGTTATATATATCTGAAGTAGTGTTTAGTTTGATCATACGATGGTTTTAGAGTAACTTAGGATAGCCAAAATACGAACAGTTGTTCTTCTGTCTTAGACATTTTTTATTGAATGTAATTTTGTGCTATTTCGCCATAATACAATCGGCATCCTCAGGCTTCGTTAGGTCTGCATGGATGAAAATAGCTTTATTAGAATATAAAAATGTTAACACAAGAGAATGTTTTCAAAATTAAAATAAATAGCAAACTTAGAGCACAAACACAACATATCTAACATTCCTATACATATTGGAACAAGTAAAAACTAAATTATATTGATGATTAGGGTGGTTTATATATAAGTTTTTACAGATTGTTGTGGGCGGAGCTAGAAAATTTGAAACAAGGATACTAGTAGATAACACAAAAAGTTGGTTGGTCAGGGACTTGGAAATTACTCAGGAGTCGGTTTGTTAAAATACAGATTAAAGAGGAGTTCTACCGATGCAACTCTCTATAATAAAGTCATTTGTAGTGAACCATCCTGATCTCTAGAGTTATGAGAAATAGAATACCCTGTATAATTAATTTATTTAAAAAATAATATTTTCTATAGTCTTCCATTAAAAGTCCAGTTTTCTATTCATATCTTAAAGATTTGAATCCTCTATAGTAGAGTACACTCTCTATAGTGAACTAGTTGAAGTTAACTCACTATGGAGGAATTCTACTGTATTTTAAACAGTAGCCGGTAAATTGCTCGAAAAAAATTGCTCGAAAACAATTGCTCGAAAGACAAATCCTCGAAAAACAATTGCTCCAATGGACAATTGTTCGAATGAACAATCGCTCGAAATACAATCGCTCGAAATACAATTGCTCGAAAAACAATTGCTCGAACGAACAATTGCTCGAATGAACAATTGCTCGAATGAACAATTGCTCGAATGAACAATTGCTCGAATGAACAATTGCTCGAATGAACAATTGCTCGAATGAACAATTGCTCGAATGAACAATTGCTCGAATGAACAATTGCTCGAATGAGTAATTGCTCGAATGAGTAATTGCTCGAATGAGTAATTGCTCGAATGAGTAATTGCTCGAATGAGTAATTGCTCGAATGAGTAATTGCTCGAATGAGTAATTGCTCGAATGAGTAATTGCTCGAATGAGTAATTGCTCGAATGAGTAATTGCTCGAATGGGTAATTGCTCGAATGGGTAATTGCTCGAATGAGTAATTGCTCGAATGGGTAATTGCTCGAATGAGTAATAATTGCTCGAATGAGTAATAATTGCTCGAATGAGTAATAATTGCTCGATTGAGTAATAATTGCTCGATTGAGTAATAATTGCTCGATTGAGTAATAATTGCTCGATTGAGTAATAATTGCTCGAATGAGTAATAATTGCTCGAATGAGTAATAATTGCTCGAATGAGTAATTGCTCGAATGAGTAATTGCTCGAATGAGTAATTGCTCGAATGAGTAATTGCTCGAATGAGTAATTGCTCGAATGAGTAACTGTTCGAATGAGTAACTGTTCGAATGAGTAACTGTTCGAATGAGTAACTGCTCGAATGAGTAACTGCTCGAATGAGTAATTGCTCGAATGGGTAATTGCTCGAATGGGTAATTGCTCGAATGGGTAATTGCTCGAATGGGTAATTGCTCGAATGGGTAATTGCTCGAATGGGTAATTGCTCGAATGAGTAATTGCTCGAATGAGTAATTGCTCGAATGAGTAATTGCTCGAATGAGTGATTGCTCGAATGAGTAATTGCTCGAATGAGTAATTGCTCGAATGAGTAATTGCTCGAATGAGTAATTGCTCGAATGAGTAATTGCTCGAATGAGTAATTGCTCGAATGAGTAATTGCTCGAATGAGTAATTGCTCGAATGAGTAATTGCTCGAATGAGTAATTGCTCGAATGAGTAATTGCTCGAATGAGTAATTGCTCGAATGAGTAATTGCTCGAATGGGTA
This sequence comes from Caprella mutica, assembly GCA_947561585.1. Taxonomy (NCBI): domain Eukaryota; kingdom Metazoa; phylum Arthropoda; class Malacostraca; order Amphipoda; family Caprellidae; genus Caprella; species Caprella mutica. Next base: position 107,483 of record CANNZV010001840.1, on the reverse strand, counting down.
ATTGCTCGAATGAGTAATTGCTCGAATGAGTAATTGCTCGAATGGGTAATTGCTCGAATGAGTAATAATTGCTCGAATGAGTAATAATTGCTCGAATGAGTAATAATTGCTCGAATGAGTAATAATTGCTCGAATGAGTAATAATTGCTCGAATGAGTAATAATTGCTCGAATGAGTAATAATTGCTCGATTGAGTAATAATTGCTCGATTGAGTAATAATTGCTCGAATGAGTAATAATTGCTCGAATGAGTAATAATTGCTCGAATGAGTAATAATTGCTCGAATGAGTAATAATTGCTCGAATGAGTAATTGCTCGAATGAGTAATTGCTCGAATGAGTAATTGCTCGAATGAGTAATTGCTCGAATGAGTAATTGCTCGAATGAGTAACTGTTCGAATGAGTAACTGTTCGAATGAGTAACTGTTCGAATGAGTAACTGCTCGAATGAGTAACTGCTCGAATGAGTAACTGCTCGAATGAGTAATTGCTCGAATGGGTAATTGCTCGAATGGGTAATTGCTCGAATGGGTAATTGCTCGAATGGGTAATTGCTCGAATGAGTAATTGCTCGAATGAGTAATTGCTCGAATGAGTAATTGCTCGAATGAGTAATTGCTCGAATGAGTAATTGCTCGAATGAGTAATTGCTCGAATGAGTAATTGCTCGAATGGGTAATTGCTCGAATGAGTAATAATTGCTCGAATGAGTAATAATTGCTCGAATGAGTAATAATTGCTCGAATGAGTAATAATTGCTCGGATGAGTAATAATTGCTCGAATGAGTAATAATTGCTCGATTGAGTAATAATTGCTCGATTGAGTAATAATTGCTCGAATGAGTAATAATTGCTCGAATGAGTAATAATTGCTCGAATGAGTAATAATTGCTCGAATGAGTAATAATTGCTCGAATGAGTAATTACTCGAATGAGTAATTGCTCGAATGAGTAATTGCTCGAATGAGTAATTGCTCGAATGAGTAATTGCTCGAATGAGTAATTGCTCGAATGAGTAATTGCTCGAATGAGTAATTGCTCGAATGAGTAATTGCTCGAATGAGTAATTGCTCGAATGAGTAATTGCTCGAATGAGTAATTGCTCGAATGATTAATTGCTCGAAAGTGTTTGAAGAGGAATAGTTAACAAGATAGGGAGATTAGGTGGAGTAAGAAAAATATAAAATAAACAAGTGGTACGAATAACACAGGTCGTGTTAACTTTAATTATATCACCATATCACTGACGTCAAAAGGAAATTAAGTACAAGAGACTGGAAGAAGCAATCAGAAAGGAAAGAGGTTTCTATGTTAATTAATGCTCACATTATGTTCAGAAATCTATACTCCACACAACTGTTAGGTAATAGGTACATTGTCTCCCTAGGATAATTCGGTCTCGTTAATGATTTTATTTAAGATCAATAGTGGAAAAAGTTTAAACTGTGAATACTTAAATGTGCAGAGTATTTTTTAAAAGCGGATATCATCATTAACTGCTGTAAAATGATACGTAACAATATTAAATAAGACATGTTTTGACATTTATTTGTCAAGAGATTTGAGCGGAAAATTTGGTCTCGGAACTTTAGGTCTGAGGTCATTAAACAATCATGAAGTGTGCAGTACAACAAACTAGCGGATACAACAAAACATGAACATAGGCTAGTTAAAAATTATTCTATCAAATTATTCGGGTTTTAAGATAAAAACAACATGAATAGTATTCCACTTCACAACATGATACCCATTCACATGTTACAGACGAGATGAAACAAACTGTCTCTAGGAAAAAATATGAAAAAACAAGAAGAGTAAGATATGAATCAGTATTAGAATGATTAGTAGAAAATAGCTATGTAATATTGAAAAAGTTATAATCAATTACTAAAAAGAAACAAAGATGATTAGCTGCACCTCCACTTCATGAATAACTGACTTTTACAAATTCGAAAACTCTGGGCAATTTAATAATTCAAGCAATTTGATCATTTGAGCAATTTTATCATTCGAGCAATTTGATAATTCGAGCAATTTGATAATTCGAGCAATTTGATAATTCGAGCAATTTGATAATTCGAGCAATTTGATCATTTGAGCAATTTTATCATTCGAGCAATTTTATCATTCGAGCAATTTGATAATTCGAGCAATTTGATAATTCGAGCAATTTGATAATTCGAGCAATTTGATAATTCGAGCAATTTGATAATTCGAGCAATTTGATATTCGAGCAATTTTATAATTCGAGCAATTTTATAATTCGAGCAATTTTATAATTCGAGCAATTTTATAATTCGAGCAATTTTATAATTCGAGCAATTGTTTTTTCGAGCAATTGTCTTTCGAGCAATTTACCTAGAATCATTTTAAACGGATGTTAAGTATTTGAAAGGTTTTTTAAATGAACGATAATATTTTTCAAATGGCCGTTATTTATTTTTCCGTGGTCGGTGAATTCCCCCTCGGAAAGTTCCACCAGGAAGATTCCACCAGCATTAAATTTGAAGAAAAATACAAATGATGACTCGGTAAAACGACAAAATAGGATTTAAAGTATTATATTGTTCAACCTGAAGATATTCGCAGTTCTATATGGAAATGCAAGATCACCAAGTCTATCCAAAGGGCTGAACAACCAGGTCGAATTTCTGAACGCCAAACCATTCAACCTGAATTAAACAGAAGGTTCTGATTAGTATTTGAGCGAAGCAAAATTAGATTATGTATTTGCGGATGAATTTTTTTAGGTTCGATACAAATATCGTTAGTAAAGGTTAAGTTTAAGATTTTGGTTTTTAAAGTTATAGAACTTATATTATAGCAGTTATAGTACGTTACAGTTATTGTACGTCAGAAGTTTTTAATATTTGGCGATGATAGGGTAGTTATATACAAATGCGTATAGTTTCGGTATTGTAGAAGTTCCTGTATTTCAATCTACTAATCGGTAGCTGAAGACTAATGAGTTTAGAATTTTGACTCTTTTGGTGTTCATTTGCAGTCCATTTTCAGTCCTGTACATCACCTTCATATCAGAAAATAGACCTGTAATTTTGACTTGGGAGATTTTTATTAGTGACGCATGTGACTGACAGGTGAATTTATAAAGCAAGTGAAGTCACATCTTTTTATAACTATTCAAGGTCGTGGGAAAATAGACAGTTGGAATTTGAACTAAAGTTGAAATATATATATAAATATATTTTCCATATTAAATGCCAGATGTGGAAGATTCCACTATTTTGAAAAAATACACCAACAAACATAACATAAATTTATTTCTAAGTTTAGGTGATGTATAATTATAAATGAACAAATCTTTCTTTTGAAAAATACAAATTACTTATCGCCATTCTTGTTCATTCTGGAGTGTTCCAGAGGTGCCAACTTATGAGATGTCCACCTGCATCGGCCGTTAACTTAAGCATTCAGTTCGCCATTTGCATTCGGCGCGTTAACATGTGTGTGTTTTTTCCTGCTCCCCTAGGCTTAAAAGTCTAGTTGTGCGTGCACAAGCCTAGATGTTCTCGTATACAGATAAGTGTTTTTATTATAGCTTTTCTTTTAGTTCTATAGGATATACAATTTTAGCCACTTTTGCTCGTTATTATAAATTTTAAAAAATTACCTATCTTGCGTGGTACTTGAAAACAGGCCTTGCTGATAGTTTTTAAGTGAGCCAGTTAACTACTAACTAGTTATAGGTTGTATGCCTATAGTCTCTTTCCAATAATTTCACAGACAGGGGAATTTCGATAACCCCCTGCTGGACCGAAGACAAACCCTAGAAATTCGTGACTAGGGTAAATCTAGTTAGTTAGTTCGAAGCCGGTAATTCGAGACCGTGCTTACACTGCAAATATACGCTATATCGTGTATAACTAACTCACTTAATATTTTCGTCCCTAATTTACGGTGACTACTAACCAGTTAACTACTAACTAGCTATAGGCTTAGCTATGCCTATAGAGTCTCTTTCCAAATTTCACATTGTGAAATTCTTCTCTAGTAAGAGAAAAATTATAGACAGGGGAATTTCGATAACCCCCTGCTAGGATTGATGACTAAAACTCTAAGAATTCGTGACTAGAGTTACTAGTTAGAATACATAAAGCCGGAAATTCGTGACCGTGCTTAAACTGGATATCTCAAAAATACGATAGGGTCACATAGGTAAATTGCGGCTCCCAAATTACATTGAAATGTTGCATTGATATCAAAAGAAGCGCGGTGAATAATATAATTTATTAATATTATTTTTTAACGTGTGTTTTGAAACCATGATGTTTCTTTTGTTAGAGGCCGCAGTTAGTTAGCGTGCCGCAATTTACCTGCTTGACCCTATATCTAGTAACTATTCAACTCTCTTAAAATTTTCGTCACAAATTGGTGACTACCAGTTTACTACTAACTAGCTATAGGCTTAGCTATGCCTATAGAGTCTCTTTCCAAATTTCACTCAGTGAAATTCTTCTCTACTAAGAGAAATTATAGACAGGGGAATTTCGATAACCCCCTGCTAGGATTGATGACTAAAACCCTAAGAATTCGTGACTAGGGTACTAGTTAGCTAGTTCAAGCCGGAAATTCGTGACCGTGCTTTACTGGATTGAACAAATATACACTATATATCGTATAATACTATAACTTTCTTGAACTTCCTTATTATATTATATGGTAACTTTACATATGTGCAATAATACTCTAAATGAAAAATTTTAACGGGTACAAAGTGGCGTAAATTGTAAATAATACTTGTTTGTAATCATTGCCTAGGGTCCCACAGGTAAATTGCGGTCCAATTGCAGTCTTTGCAAGAACTTTTCTAAAACTTTTTGATTCGAATTTTTATTGAAATTTGTTCAGATATCTGAAGTAGCGGAATTGCATTCTATATTTTATTATTGTTTGAAGCTATGATATTTCTGTGGTTAGAGGACACAGTTAGTTAGTGTACCGCAATTTCCTGCTTTACCCTATCTAGCTTATAATTGGTAGCTACTTAAAGATTGATATTGCTACTAGTGCTATGTATTCCATTCAAGAAGCACCATGAATTTATGGATACAATTAATAATAATAATCCAGTTAACTGCTAACTAGTTATAGGTTATATGCCTATAGTCTCTTAACAATAACTTCACATCGTGAAATTTTCCCTGATTCAGAGATATAATATAGACAGGGGAATTTTGAAGAGAAATCCTAAAAATTTGTGACTAAGGTAAATCTAGTTAGTTAGTTTGAAGCCGGTATTTTGAGACCGTGCTTTCACTGGAAATATCAAATATACGCTACGCTATATTGTGTATAATTTTTCAACTCTTTATAAAAATTTCGTCGCAAATTCATGGTGACTACTAACTAGCTACAGGCTATATGCCTATTGAGTCTCCTTCCATATAAACTCACATTATGAAAATTTTCTGTTTCAGAACAATTTGAGAGGGGATTTCGATATTCACTACTATGATTGAAGACAGTCTCTATGAATTTTCAGCTAGGGCAACTAGTTAGCTATTTTAGCCGGGAATTTGTGACCCGAGCTTGTACTGGCTATATCTAAGGAACACTAGACATATCGTGTAACTTGAACTTTAGTCTCAAGTACCAATATTAATTTCTTAACAAATACAGACTGTTAATACCACTACAGATATGTTTTGCAATTGCGTATCCAAGTCTAGTTCTTCAATAAAAATTTTGCTGGAAGCCAGTTAACTTACTAGTTATATGCTAATGCCTACAGTCTCTTCCCAAATGAATTTGCAATGTTAAGTTTTTCTAATTTTAGAACGTCTTAAAATTAATGCTCTCAAAATTGTCAATAGTAACTTACAAAAGAATAGAAATTGATGATGATTATCCAGCTTAAAGTATTTAGACACCCTTTCATTACTTTAGTTTCGTAAGCGTTGAAGGTATTTTTGGTTTCAAGCTTTCGATTGAAAAGATTTCTATTCATCATCAGGAGAAGTGTGGAAAACGTGGCCTTCAACTCTGAGTTTATATAACCTCTGATAATATGGATTTTCCAGTTGAATATGAATCTTTTCAATCAGTTTAGTAAGCATAAACCATAATTCTCAAAGTATTGTAATTAGCTACCACTGATGCATAAACTTGAAGAATGTACATTTCTTATAAATGTATTAAATTCAATTTAAAATAGATGGGATTATGTATGCTAAGACTCTACCTCTCACATTAATGTACTAGAACTGAAGGCCATTTTTATCCGGTTGGCAGGGCCTTTTCAAATGACATTTAGTTTGTCCACATCAAAATATTTACTGTCAAGACTACAAATATTCAGCCATGCTCTCGTATTAGTTAAAGATTTTGACAACGTCTGTTAGAAGACTTATTTTTCTGTGAAAAAATATACTTTTATCAAAACATTCATGCTGATAAAGTAAGTTGGTATTTTGATGGGATTACCGAATAGTAGCTGATATCTAACGTTTAAGTATCATGAGGCTTTATAAAATTTAGGAAGACCAAGTGCAACAGTGTTCATTACCCCTTTTGCGGTACAAAATCAGTATCATGTGTTTTTAGTGCAGAATTTCCGCCAAACCTCTATAAACAACATAGCTAGATCACAAGTGGTATATTTCTTGAGTAGACAGAAAATTGATCCCATGCAATTTAATGATGTAAATTATTGATATAAAGTTTTCTTATAATACTGGATTATGTACAGTGAAATCGCTTGCAGTAAAGAGTGTTAGTTATTGAATTAGTGCAGGTATCCTGGATACCAATTAAAATAAAAATTAAATAAGACTAACCACTCCCATGTACAAATGATCTTGGAAGTTTCTTCTGTTTTGAATTTTGAAAAATTATTTCCCTCTGGAAAGTATTGCTTTTAGAATTTCAACCTATTAATTAATGAGATATGGTACAAGCTCAATGATCTATACATCAAGTTCCAACTTTCAAAGTTATGGATGTATAAAGATTTTGTATCATGAGACTATTTCAATTACTTTTTACACCACGTGTGGGAAATAATGAATTCCTGATTAAATGAGGTATTTTAAAGTCAATTCAAATTCTGTCTATATTTAACCTTCAAAGAGTACATGGATTAGATTTCGTGGAGTCTCTAATCAACTCTGTAAGTTTCCGAAAATCATACAAACAGTACCTATCTATTTCAAAAATAGGTAGACGGATTGAAGCAATTATGGAAGAGGCAGGAATCGACATTGCTAATTTTAATCTCTGCACTTGTGCAGCAGCTGCCTGTTCTTTCTTGAACCATAATATTACCATTGACGATATTCAAGGTCGCAGGCTGGGCCAACGTTACAATTTTCTGATGCTCTTATTTTAAATTCATACTTGAAAATTGGTTGGTCTCATCTTTTGCTGCGTTCTTTAAAATCTCATAAGTTGGCACCTCTGGAACACTCCAGAATGAACAAGAATGGCGATAAGTAATTGAACAGTTACCCGAGGCTTACCTGTAAGGTGAAGGGTGACTTCAATTACTTCGGAAGCCATTCTTGTTCATTTTTCTGGAGTGTTCTTTCCCGCCCGGAGCGCTCCCGCCCGAACACTCCAGAAATACACAACAAAAGATTCGATCTTTGAATACTGAATGCTTAAGTTAACGGCCGATGCAGGTGGACATCTCATAAGTTGGCACCTCTGGAACACTCCAGAAAAATGAACAAGAATGGCTTCTGAAGTAATTGAAGTCACCCTTCACCTTACAGGTAAGCCTCGGGTAACTGTTCAATTAATTTATCCATTATACAGGCATTAAATATTGAACTGGTTAATCGTAACAGAATATGACGCTGGTATGGCAACACTGCTAAATTTATCTTCTTGAATCTAGCAACTGAAACATAAAAGTTCGAATTTTAATATTTGATACAAAAATAAATTTGTCAGGTATATTCATTATTGAAAGTTTTAATGTTGGACAGTGATATGACAAGCATGTTTTAATGTCTATTTCTTTAGAGCGACCAGATGAACCGAATTTATATCAAGATGTTGCATATAAAAAAAATCTGTACGTGTTATGATTTATATATCTTATGTGAGTTTAGAAGTTATGATTTTTATCCGTGTGTCTGTGGTTTCAGATCGAATGTTTTTAATGTACCGCAATTTACCTGCTTAAACCTTTGCTTAACATTTAGTTGAAATAATTATATTTAAACTTTGTCTATGTATTAATTTCAATAGAGATTATAATACAGTTTCCAAAAGTTTCAGTTTTGTAATTTTTCTATTTTTTATTAAAATTTATCGATAATTATTAAACATTTCATTTCATTACGTGTCAAATTTATTTTTTAATTCCACCTTTTATCGTCGCTGATTTAAATTGAAATATATATTGGTACACTCAATCACCTGGGAGATAGATAATATATATATAAAATATAAGTTATACGACCAAATAAAATCCTTTATTTCAGTTCCAACATATACAGAAAAGGCCCAGAAGTAACTGACCCTTTTAATTCGAAAATAAAAAGAAAACTATCATCTCTGTTTAAATGTCAAACTACCCTAGTTGGTTTTTGATAACGCTTGTAAGCAAAGCTGATTTCACAAGTGTGACACAACAGTCGTATCATCTTTGTACTGTATGATCACTACTTCGCGCAAAATGTTTATTGTATAAAAGTTTTTACATATATTATATACATTTCAATATATATATACATACAACTATGGATCCTTGAAATTGTTACCACGAGTCGTTAATTAATTTATTGATTTCAATTGTAATTGTAGTTTTACATCATTTATATCTATAATTTTCATTAATGCAATGTTATTTCTTACACCAATAATAGTTTCTGAAACCTGTTACCAAAATTGATTGAATTATTTAAACCTCATCTCATTCAGTACTCTATATTATTGCCTGTGTAGGTACTAATTATACTTATCAAATAACAGTAATGCTTCCTCATTAGTATTGATCAATACTACCGAATTAGTATTGATCAATACTACCTCATTAGTATTGATCAATATTACCTCATTAGTATTGATCAATATTACCTCATTAGTATTGATCAATACTACCTCATTAGTATTGATCAATACTACCTCATTAGTATTGATCAATACTACCTCATTAGTATTAATCAATACTACATCATTAGTGTTGATCAATACTACCGAATTAGTATTGATCAATACTACCTCATTAGTATTGATCAATACTACCTCATTAGTATTGATCACTGATCCGATCCAATTCAATTTACTTATAGTAATCTTTAAAAAGTTATGAATACTGAAACATTGAATAAGAAATGTAAATTTAAATACTTAGATACAGTAGAAGTCCTCAATTATGGACCACATTATGCCTGCCCCATACAGTTTAATTGCTTTTCGAATTAACAGTTAAAACTCACTGTCTTTTATAAACAATAAAACAGTATTACGATGCAAATTGATTATGCTATCAGCTCTTTTGACTCACTCCGTATAAGTTACTACTTCGATAACTAGTTTTCATTATATGTATTCAGAGTAAATGTACGACGATATTTCCAAATCCTTCTTGAATCTGACAGCTTGAAAAGTCTTAATTTAAGGATTTCTACATACTAACTTATGTATATATTTCCAAAATAATAGTGTTGAGAAAGTATTATTTCTTTCCTGAAACATAACTAGTATGTTTAACAATCACAAATGCGTTTTTATCTACATCCAAAAAATAGAAAATTTTAACGTTTTCTTCTAAGAAACTTACGAAATTTGAGAGTTATTGATTTCAACACATAGCTGAATCTCATAGAGGCGTACTGTTCTTTCGTACATTATACCAAGTAAACATGGATTTTTAAAGTTTATTTTGTGACTAACGCGAATTAGATACACTCAGCCGTTCAGCCGGAGGAAGTGTTTCATATAAGAAGCATGTACCTATTGGTGCAAGTCGTACCCACTGGGGTACTTATTAATTAGTTTTCATTTGATATATTCAGAGAAAATGTACGACATTATTTCCAAATCGTTCTTGAACAAGACTGCTCGGAAAGTCCTGATTTAAGGATATATACAGTCTAACTTATGTAGGTATTTTCATAATAGTAGTGAAACCTATTTAAGTTCTTAAGGTATAAATATGAAATACGCTTATTAGAGAAATAGACACGAAAAAGAGGCCAATATTAAGTATAAAAATCTAAAGCGAGTTTATTAATTCTATATTATATTCATAGTTAAATTAATATATATAAATTATATTTATTAGTGCTTTGAAAAAGCATAAATTTAAACAATTAGTAAATAGTTCGCTATTTCTCATAGTTACTTGCAAAGAAAATAATAGATTCACGATATGTATATTTATAGAGCTGGAATAAACTCAATAAGTCGTAGCTGCTTGGACTTCCTACCAACAGATGGCCATTCCTTATTATTGCCATAATGTTTGTAGTTGGCAGCATCTCTTAATCATATGAGAACCTACGAAGCCAGTTAGAATCAACACAATCAATATAAACAAACACAGAAAACAAAACTAAAAATCAGCCTGCATCACCAAAAATATCTTTGGTATCACTGTGCTAGTCAGTAGTCGGTTAATGAAATGTCTCTTATTGGTAAATTGTTTGCTTTTCCAAAATTATATATTATTACCCCGATATACTGATAGTTTTATTCGGCAATGAAAAGTCCTACTGCCGTTTGATTAACGAACGAGAAGTTTGATTAACAGCCGAGAAGTTTGATTAAAGGACGAGAAGTTTGATTAACGGACGAGAAGTTTGATAAACAGCCGAGAAGTTTGATAAACAACCGAGAGGTTTGAGTAACAGCCGAGAAGTTTGAGTAACAGCCGAGAAGTTTGAGTAACAGTCGAGAAGTTTGATTACCAGCCGAGAAGTTTGATTACCAGCCGAGAAGTTTCATTAACAGACGGAAAGTTTAATTAACAGACGAAAAGTTTAATTAACGGACAAAAAGTTTAATTAACGGACAAAAAGTTTGATTAACGGACGAGAAGTTTAATTAACGTACGAGAAGTTTGATTAACGTACTTGAAGTTTGATTAACGTACGAGAAGTTTGATTAACGTACGAGAAGTTTGATTAACGAACGAAAAGTTTGATTAACGAACGAGAAGTTTGATTAACGTACGAGAAGTTTGATTAACGTACGAGAAGTTTGATTAACGTACGAGAAGTTTGATTAACGTACGAAGAGTTGGATTAACGGATGAGAAGTTTGATTAACGGACGAGAAGTTTTTCAAACGGACGAAAAGTTTTTCAAACGGACGAAAAGTTTTTCAAACGGACGAAAAGTTTTTCAAACGGACGAAAAATTTTTCAAACGGACGAAAATTTTTTCAAACGGACGAAAATTTTTTCAAACGGACGAAAATTTTTTCAAACGGACGAAAAGTTTTTCAAACGGACGAAAAGTTTTTCAAACGGACGAAAAGTTTTTCAAACGGACGAAAAGTTTTTCAAACGAACGAAAAGTATTTCAAAATGACGAAAAAGTTTTCGAACGGATGAAAAGTTTTCGAACGGACGAAAAGTATTTCAAAATGACGAAAAAGTTTTCGAACGGATGAAAAGTTTTCGAACGGATGAAAAGTTTTTCAAACGGACGAAAAGTTTTTCAAACGGACGAAAAGTTTTTCAAACGGACAAAAAGTTTTCAAACGGACGAAAAGTAAAAGTATTTCAAACGGACGAAAAGTTTTTCGAACGGACGGAAAGTTTTTCAAACGGTCGGAAAGTTTTTCAAACGGACGAAAAGTTTTTCAAACGGACGAAAAGTTTTTCAAACGGACGAAAAGTTTTTCAAACGGACGAGAAGTTTTTCAAACGGACGAGAAGTTTTTCAAACGGACGAGAAGTTTTTCAAACGGACGAGAAGTTGTTCAAACGGACGAGAAGTTTTTCAAACGGACGAGAAGTTTTTCAAACGGACGAGAAGTTTTTCAAACGGACGAGAAGTTTTTCAAACGGACGAGAAGTTTTTCAAACGGACGAGAAGTTTTTCAAACGGACGAAAAGTTTTTCAAACGGACGAAAAGTTTTTCAAACGGACGAAAAGTTTTTCAAACGAACGAAAAGTATTTCAAAATGACGAAAAAGTTTTCGAACGGATGAAAAGTTTTCGAACGGACGAAAAGTATTTCAAAATGACGAAAAAGTTTTCGAACGGATGAAAAGTTTTCGAACGGATGAAAAGTTTTTCAAACGGACGAAAAGTTTTTCAAACGGACGAAAAGTTTTTCAAACGGACAAAAAGTTTTCAAACGGACGAAAAGTAAAAGTATTTCAAACGGACGAAAAGTTTTTCGAACGGACGGAAAGTTTTTCAAACGGTCGGAAAGTTTTTCAAACGGACGAAAAGTTTTTCAAACGGACGAAAAGTTTTTCAAACGGACGAAAAGTTTTTCAAACGGACGAGAAGTTTTTCAAACGGACGAGAAGTTTTTCAAACGGACGAGAAGTTTTTCAAACGGACGAGAAGTTGTTCAAACGGACGAGAAGTTTTTCAAACGGACGAGAAGTTTTTCAAACGGACGAGAAGTTTTTCAAACGGACGAGAAGTTTTTCAAACGGACGAGAAGTTTTTCAAACGGACGAGAAGTTTTTCAAACGGACGAGAAGTTTTTCAAACGGACGAGAAGTTTTTCAAACGGACGAGAAGTTTTTTAAACTGAGAAGTTTTTTAAACTGAGGAGAAGTTTTTCAAACGGACGAGAAGTTTTTCAAACGGACGAGAAGTTTTTCAAACGGACGAGAAGTTTTTCAAACGGACGAGAAGTTTTTCAAACGGACGAGAAGTTTTTCAAACGGACGAGAAGTTTTTTAAACTGACGAGAAGTTTTTTAAACTGACGAGAAGTTTTTTAAACTGACGAGAAGTTTTTTAAACTGACGAAATGTTTGATTAACGGACGAGAAGTTTTTGATTAACGGACGAGAAGTTTTTGATTAACGTACGAGAAGTTTGATTAACGTACGAGAAAATTGATTAACGGACGAGAAAATTGATAACGGAAGAGAAAATTGATCAACGGAAGAGAAAATTGATCAACGGACGAGAAGTTTTTCAAACGGACGAGAAGTTTTTCAAACGGACGAGAAGTTTTTCAAACGGACGAGAAGTTTTTCAAACGGACGAGAAGTTTTTCAAACGGACGAGAAGTTTTTCAAACGGACGAGAAGTTTTTCAAACGGACAAGAAGTTTTTTAAACTGACGAGAAGTTTTTTAAACTGAGAAGTTTTTTAAACGGACGAGAAGTTTTTCAAACGGACGATAAGTTTTTCAAACGGACGAGAAGTTTTTCAAACGGACGAGAAGTTTTTCAAACGGACGAGAAGTTTTTCAAACGGACGAGAAGTTTTTCAAACGGACGAGAAGTTTTTCAAACGGACGAGAAGTTTTTCAAACGGACGAGAAGTTTTTCAAACGGACGAGAAGTTTTTCAAACGGACGAGAAGTTTTTCAAACGGACGAGAAGTTTTTCAAACGGACGAGAAGTTTTTCAAACGGACGAGAAGTTTTTTAAACTGACGAGAAGTTTTTTAAACCGACGAGAAGTTTTTTAAACTGACGAGAAGTTTTTTAAACTGACGAGAAGTTTTTTAAACTGACGAGAAGTTTTTTAAACTGACGAGAAGTTTTTTAAACTGACGAGAAGTTTTTTAAACTGACGAGAAGTTTTTTAAACTGACGAGAAGTTTTTTAAACTGACGAGAAGTTTGATTAACGGACGAAATGTTTGATTAACGGACGAGAAGTTTTTGATTAACGGACGAGAAGTTTTTGATTGACGGACGAGAAGTTTTTGATTAACGTACGAGAAGTTTTTGATTAACGTACGAGAAGTTTTTGATTAACGTACGAGAAGTTTTTGATTAACGTACGAGAAGTTTTTGATTAACGTACGAGAAGTTTTTGATAAACGTACGAGAAGTTTTTGATAAACGTACGAGAAGTTTTTGATTGATGGACGAGAAGTTTTTGATTGATGGACGAGAAGTTTTTGATTGATGGACGAGAAGTTTTTGATTGATGGACGAGAAGCTTAATTAACCGACGAGAAGTTTGATTAACGGACGAGAAGTTTTTGATTAACGGACGAGAAGTTTTTGATTAACGGACGAGAAGTTTTGATTAACGGACGAGAAGTTTTGATTAACGGACGAGAAGTTTTTGATTAACGGACGAGAAGTTTTTGATTAACGGACGAGAAGTTTTTGATTAACGGACGAGAAGTTTTTGATTAACGGACGAGAAGTTTTGATTAACGGACGAGAAGTTTTTGATTAACGGACGAGAAGTTTTTGATTAACGGACGAGAAGTTTTTGATTAACGGACGAGAAGTTTTTGATTAACGGACGAGAAGTTTTTGATTAACGGACGAGAAGTTTTTGATTAACGGACGAGAAGTTTTTGATTAACGGACGAGAAGTTTTTGATTAACGGACGAGAAGTTTTTGATTAACGGACGAGAAGTTTTTGATTAACGGACGAGAAGTTTTTGATTAACGGACGAGAAGTTTTTGATTAACGGACGAAAGGTTTTGATTAACGGACGAAAAGTTTTTGATTAACGGACGAGAAGTTTGATCAATGGACGAAAAGTTTGATCAATGGACGAAAAGTTTGATCAATGGACGAAAAGTTTGATCATTGGACGAAAAGTTTGATCAATGGACGAAAAGTTTGATCAATGGACGAGAAGTTTGATTAACGGACGAGAAGTTTGATTAACGTACGAGAAGTTTGATTAACGTACGAGAAGTTTGATTAACGTACGAGAAGTTTGATTAACGTACGAGAAGTTTGATTAACGGACGAGAAGTTTGATTAACGGACGAGAAAATTGATTAACGGAAGAGAAAATTGATTAACGGAAGAGAATATTGATCAACGGAAGAGAAAATTGATCAACGGACGAAAAGTTTTTCAAACGGACGAAAAGTTTTTCAAACGGACGAAAAGTTTTTCAAACGGACGAAAAGTTTTTCAAACGGACGAGAAGTTTTTCAAACGGACGAGAAGTTTTTCAAACGGACGAGAAGTTGTTCAAACGGACGAGAAGTTTTTCAAACGGACGAGAAGTTTTTCAAACGGACGAGAAGTTTTTCAAAGAGACGAGAAGTTTTTCAAACGGACGAGAAGTTTTTCAAACGGACGAGAAGTTTTTCAAACGGACGAGAAGTTTTTCAAACGGACGAGAAGTTTTTCAAACGGACGAGAAGTTTTTCAAACTGACGAGAAGTTTTTTAAACTGACGAGAAGTTTTTTAAACTGAGAAGTTTTTTAAACTGAGGAGAAGTTTTTCAAACGGACGAGAAGTTTTTCAAACGGACGAGAAGTTTTTCAAACGGACGAGAAGTTTTTCAAACGGACGAGAAGTTTTTCAAACGGACGAGAAGTTTGATTAACGGACGAAATGTTTGATTAACGGACGAGAAGTTTTTGATTAACGGACGAGAAGATTTTGATTAACGGACGAGAAGTTTTTGATTAACGGACGAGAAGTTTTTGATTAACGGACGAGAAGTTTTTGATTAACGTACGAGAAGTTTTTGATTAACGTACGAGAAGTTTTTGATTAACGTACGAGAAGTTTTTGATTAACGTACGAGAAGTTTTTGATTAACGTACGAGAAGTTTTTGATAAACGTACGAGAAGTTTTTGATTAACGTACGAGAAGTTTTTGATTAACGTACGAGAAGTTTTTGATGAACGTACGAGAAGTTTTTGATTGATGGACGAGAAATTTTTGATTGATGGACGAGAAGTTTTTGATTGATGGACGAGAAGTTTTGATTAACGGACGAGAAGTTTTGATTAACGGACGAGAAGTTTTGATTAACGGACGAGAAGTTTTGATTAACGGACGAGAAGTTTTGATTAACGGACGAGAAGTTTGATTAACGGACGAGAAGTTTGATTAACGGACGAGAAGTTTTTGATTAACGGACGAGAAGTTTTTGATTAACGGTCGAGAAGTTTTTGATTAACGGTCGAGAAGTTTTTGATTAACGGTCGAGAAGTTTTTGATTAACGGTCGAGAAGTTTTTGATTAACGGACGAGAAGTTTTTGATTAACGGACGAGAAGTTTTTGATTAACGGACGAGAAGTTTTTGATTAACGGACAAGAAGTTTTTGATTAACGGACGAGAAGTTTTTGATTAACGGACGAGAAGTTTTGATTAACGGACGAGAAGTTTTTGATTAACGGACGAGAAGTTTTTGATTAACGGACGAGAAGTTTTTGATTAACGGACGAGAAGTTTATGATTAACGGACGAGAAGTTTTTGATTAACGGACGAGAAGTTTTTGATTAACGGACGAGAAGTTTTTGATTAACGGACGAGAAGTTTTTGATTAACGGACGAGAAGTTTTTGATTAACGGACGAGAAGTTTTTGATTAACGGACGAGAAGTTTTTGATTAACGGACGAGAAGTTTTTGATTAACGGACGAGAAGTTTTTGATTAACGGACGAGAAGTTTTTGATTAACGGACGAAAAGTTTTTGATTAACGGACTAAAAGTTTTTGATTAACGGACGAGAAGTTTTTGATTAACGGACGAGAAGTTTGATCAATGGACGAAAAGTTTGATCAATGGACGAAAAGTTTGATCAATGGACGAAAAGTTTGATCAATGGACGAAAAGTTTGATCAATGGACGAAAAATTTGATCATTGGACGAAAAGTTTGATTAACGGGCGAGAAGTTTGATTAACGGAAGAGAAGCTTGATTAACGGACGAGAAGCTAGATTAACGGACGAGAAGTTTGATTAACGGTCGAGAAGTTTAATTAACGGACGAGAAGTTTGATTAACGGACGAGAAGTTTGATTAACGGACGAGAAGTTTGATTAACGGACGAGAAGTTTGATTAACGTACGAGAAGTTTGATTAACGTACGAGAAGTTTGATTAACGTACGAGAAGTTTGATTAACGAACGAAAAGTTTGATTAACGAACGAAAAGTTTGATTAACGAACGAAAAGTTTGATTAACGTACGAGAAGTTTGATTAACGTACGAGAAGTTTGATTAACGTACGAGAAGTTTGATTAACGTACGAGAAGTTTGATTAACGTACGAGAAGTTTGATTAACGTATGAGAAGTTGGATTAACGGATGAGAAGTTTGATTAACGGACGAGAAGTTTTTCAAACGGACGAGAAGTTTTTCAAACGGACGAAAAGTTTTTCAAACGGACGAAAAGTTTTTCAAACGGACGAAAAGTTTTTCAAACGGACGAAAAGTTTTTCAAACGAACGAAAAGTATTTCAAAATGACGAAAAAGTTTTCGAACGGATGAAAAGTTTTCGAACGAACGAAAAGTATTTCAAAATGACGAAAAAGTTTTCGAACGGATGAAAAGTTTTCGAACGGATGAAAAGTTTTTCAAACGGACGAAAAGTTTTTCAAACGGACGAAAAGTTTTTCAAACGGACAAAAAGTTTTCAAACGGACGAAAAGTAAAAGTATTTCAAACGGACGAAAAGTTTTTCGAACGGACGGAAAGTTTTTCAAACGGTCGGAAAGTTTTTCAAACGGACGAAAAGTTTTTCAAACGGACGAAAAGTTTTTCAAACGGACGAAAAGTTTTTCAAACGGACGAAAAGTTTTTCAAACGGACGAGAAGTTTTTCAAACGGACGAGAAGTTTTTCAAACGGACGAGAAGTTTTTCAAACGGACGAGAAGTTGTTCAAACGGACGAGAAGTTTTTCAAACGGACGAGAAGTTTTTCAAACGGACGAGAAGTTTTTCAAACGGACGAGAAGTTTTTCGAACGGACGAGAAGTTTTTCAAACGGACGAGAAGTTTTTCAAACGGACGAGAAGTTTTTCAAACGGACGAGAAGTTTTTCAAACTGACGAGAAGTTTTTTAAACTGACGAGAAGTTTTTTAAACTGAGAAGTTTTTTAAACTGAGGAGAAGTTTTTCAAACGGACGAGAAGTTTTTCAAACGGACGAGAAGTTTTTCAAACGGACGAGAAGTTTTTCAAACGGACGAGAAGTTTTTCAAACGGACGAGAAGTTTTTCAAACGGACGAGAAGTTTTTCAAACGGACGAGAAGTTTTTCAAACGGACGAGAAGTTTTTCAAACGGACGAGAAGTTTTTCAAACGGACGAGAAGTTTTTCAAACGGACGAGAAGTTTTTTAAACTGACGAGAAGTTTTTTAAACTGACGAGAAGTTTTTTAAACTGACGAGAAATTTTTTAAACTGACGAGAAGTTTTTTAAACTGACGAGAAGTTTTTTAAACTAACGAGAAGTTTTTTAAACTGACGAGAAGTTTTTTAAACTGACGAGAAGTTTTTTAAACTGACGAGAAGTTTTTTAAACTGACGAGAAGTTTTTTAAACTGACGAGAAGTTTTTTAAACTGACGAGAAGTTTTTTAAACTGACGAAATGTTTGATTAACGGACGAGAAGTTTTTGATTAACGGACGAGAAGTTTTTGATTAACGTACGAGAAGTTTGATTAACGTACGAGAAGTTTGATTAACGTACGAGAAAATTGATTAACGGACGAGAAAATTGATAGCGGAAGAGAAAATTGATCAACGGAAGAGAAAATTGATCAACGGACGAGAAGTTTTTCAAACGGACGAGAAGTTTTTCAAACGGACGAGAAGTTTTTCAAACGGACGAGAAGTTTTTTAAACGGACGAGAAGTTTTTCAAACGGACGAGAAGTTTTTCAAACGGACGAGAAGTTTTTCAAACGGACGAGAAGTTTTTCAAACGGACAAGAAGTTTTTTAAACTGACGAGAAGTTTTTTAAACTGAGAAGTTTTTTAAACGGACGAGAAGTTTTTCAAACGGACGAGAAGTTTTTCAAACGGACGAGAAGTTTTTCAAACGGACGAGAAGTTTTTCAAACGGACGAGAAGTTTTTCAAACGGACGAGAAGTTTTTCAAACGGACGAGAAGTTTTTCAAACGGACGAGAAGTTTTTCAAACGGACGAGAAGTTTTTCAAACGGACGAGAAGTTTTTCAAACGGACGAGAAGTTTTTCAAACGGACGAGAAGTTTTTTAAACTGACGAGAAGTTTTTTAAACCGACGAGAAGTTTTTTAAACTGACGAGAAGTTTTTTAAACTGACGAGAAGTTTTTTAAACTGACGAGAAGTTTTTTAAACTGACGAGAAGTTTTTTAAACTGACGAGAAGTTTTTTAAACTGACGAGAAGTTTTTTAAACTGACGAGAAGTTTTTTAAACTGACGAGAAGTTTTTTAAACTGACGAGAAGTTTTTTAAACTGACGAGAAGTTTTTTAAACTGACGAGAAGTTTGATTAACGGACGAAATGTTTGATTAACGGACGAGAAGTTTTTGATTAACGGACGAGAAGTTTTTGATTGACGGACGAGAAGTTTTTGATTAACGTACGAGAAGTTTTTGATTAACGTACGAGAAGTTTTTGATTAACGTACGAGAAGTTTTTGATTAACGTACGAGAAGTTTTTGATTAACGTACGAGAAGTTTTTGATTAACGTACGAGAAGTTTTTGATAAACGTACGAGAAGTTTTTGATAAACGTACGAGAAGTTTTTGATTGATGGACGAGAAGTTTTTGATTGATGGACGAGAAGTTTTTGATTGATGGACGAGAAGTTTTTGATTGATGGACGAGAAGCTTAATTAACCGACGAGAAGTTTGATTAACGGACGAGAAGTTTTTGATTAACGGACGAGAAGTTTTTGATTAACGGACGAGAAGTTTTGATTAACGGACGAGAAGTTTTGATTAACGGACGAGAAGTTTTTGATTAACGGACGAGAAGTTTTTGATTAACGGACGAGAAGTTTTTGATTAACGGACGAGAAGTTTTTGATTAACGGACGAGAAGTTTTGATCAACGGACGAGAAGTTTTTGATTAACGGACGAGAAGTTTTTGATTAACGGACGAGAAGTTTTTGATTAACGGACGAGAAGTTTTTGATTAACGGACGAGAAGTTTTTGATTAACGGACGAGAAGTTTTTGATTAACGGACGAGAAGTTTTTGATTAACGGACGAGAAGTTTTTGATTAACGGACGAGAAGTTTTTGATTAACGGACGAGAAGTTTTTGATTAACGGACGAGAAGTTTTTGATTAACGGACGAAAGGTTTTGATTAACGGACGAAAGGTTTTGATTAACGGACGAGAAGTTTTTGATTAACGGACGAGAAGTTTGATCAATGGACGAAAAGTTTGATCAATGGACGAAAAGTTTGATCAATGGACGAAAAGTTTGATCATTGGACGAAAAGTTTGATCATTGGACGAAAAGTTTGATCATTGGACGAAAAGTTTGATTAACGGACGAGAAGTTTGATTAACGGAAGAGAAGCTTGATTAACGGACGAGAAGCTTGATTAACGGACGAGAAGCTTGATTAACGGACGAGAAGTTTGATTAACGGACGAGAAGTTTGATTAACGGACGAGAAGTTTGATTAACGGACGAGAAGTTTGATTAACGTACGAGAAGTTTGATTAACGTACGAGAAGTTTGATTAACGTACGAGAAGTTTGATTAACGTACGAGAAGTTTGATTAACGGACGAGAAGTTTGATTAACGGACGAGAAAATTGATTAACGGAAGAGAAAATTGATTAACGGAAGAGAAAATTGATCAACGGAAGAGAAAATTGATCAACGGACGAAAAGTTTTTCAAACGGACGAAAAGTTTTTCAAACGGACGAAAAGTTTTTCAAACGGACGAGAAGT
Source organism: Caprella mutica (assembly GCA_947561585.1). Classification (NCBI taxonomy): domain Eukaryota; kingdom Metazoa; phylum Arthropoda; class Malacostraca; order Amphipoda; family Caprellidae; genus Caprella; species Caprella mutica. The sequence goes on along the minus strand of CANNZV010001840.1, from coordinate 86,739 downwards.
TTTTCAAACGGACGAGAAGTTTTTCAAACGGACGAGAAGTTGTTCAAACGGACGAGAAGTTTTTCAAACGGACGAGAAGTTTTTCAAACGGACGAGAAGTTTTTCAAACGGACGAGAAGTTTTTCAAACGGACGAGAAGTTTTTCAAACGGACGAGAAGTTTTTCAAACGGACGAGAAGTTTTTCAAACGGACGAGAAGTTTTTCAAACGGACGAGAAGTTTTTCAAACTGACGAGAAGTTTTTTAAACTGACGAGAAGTTTTTTAAACTGAGAAGTTTTTTAAACTGAGGAGAAGTTTTTCAAACGGACGAGAAGTTTTTCAAACGGACGAGAAGTTTTTCAAACGGACGAGAAGTTTTTCAAACGGACGAGAAGTTTTTCAAACGGACGAGAAGTTTTTCAAACGGACGAGAAGTTTTTCAAACGGACGAGAAGTTTTTCAAACGGACGAGAAGTTTTTCAAACGGACGAGAAGTTTTTCAAACGGACGAGAAGTTTTTCAAACGGACGAGAAGTTTTTCAAACGGACGAGAAGTTTTTTAAACTGACGAGAAGTTTTTTAAACTGACGAGAAGTTTTTTAAACTGACGAGAAGTTTTTTAAACTGACGAGAAGTTTTTTAAACTGACGAGAAGTTTTTTAAACTGACGAGAAGTTTTTTAAACTGACGAGAAGTTTTTCAAACTGACGAGAAGTTTTTTAAACTGACGAGAAGTTTTTTAAACTGACGAGAAGTTTTTTAAACTGACGAGAAGTTTTTTAAACTGACGAGAAGTTTGATTAACGGACGAAATGTTTGATTAACGGACGAGAAGTTTTTGATTAACGGACGAGAAGTTTTTGATTGACGGACGAGAAGTTTTTGATTAACGTACGAGAAGTTTTTGATTAACGTACGAGAAGTTTTTGATTAACGTACGAGAAGTTTTTGATTAACGTACGAGAAGTTTTTGATTAACGTACGAGAAGTTTTTGATTAACGTACGAGAAGTTTTTGATAAACGTACGAGAAGTTTTTGATTGATGGACGAGAAGTTTTTGATTGATGGACGAGAAGTTTTTGATTGATGGACGAGAAGTTTTTGATTGATGGACGAGAAGTTTTGATTAACGGACGAGAAGTTTGATTAACCGACGAGAAGTTTGATTAACGGACGAGAAGTTTTTGATTAACGGACGAGAAGTTTTGATTAACGGACGAGAAGTTTTGATTAACGGACGAGAAGTTTTTGATTAACGGACGAGAAGTTTTTGATTAACGGACGAGAAGTTTTTGATTAACGGACGAGAAGTTTTGATTAACGGACGAGAAGTTTTTGATTAACGGACGAAAAGTTTTTGATTAACGGACGAGAAGTTTTTGATTAACGGACGAGAAGTTTTTGATTAACGGACGAGAAGTTTTTGATTAACGGACGAGAAGTTTTTGATTAACGGACGAGAAGTTTTTGATTAACGGACGAGAAGTTTTTGATTAACGGACGAGAAGTTTTTGATTAACGGACGAGAAGTTTTTGATTAACGGACGAAAGGTTTTGATTAACGGACGAAAAGTTTTTGATTAACGGACGAGAAGTTTGATCAATGGACGAAAAGTTTGATCAATGGACGAAAAGTTTGATCAATGGACGAAAAGTTTGATCATTGGACGAAAAGTTTGATCAATGGACGAAAAGTTTGATCATTGGACGAAAAGTTTGATTAACGGACGAGAAGTTTGATTAACGGAAGAGAAGCTTGATTAACGGACGAGAAGCTTGATTAACGGACGAGAAGCTTGATTAACGGACGAGAAGTTTGATTAACGGACGAGAAGTTTGATTAACGGACGAGAAGTTTGATTAACGGACGAGAAGTTTGATTAACGTACGAGAAGTTTGATTAACGTACGAGAAGTTTGATTAACGTACGAGAAGTTTGATTAACGTACGAGAAGTTTGATTAACGGACGAGAAGTTTGATTAACGGACGAGAAAATTGATTAACGGAAGAGAAAATTGATTAACGGAAGAGAAAATTGATCAACGGAAGAGAAAATTGATCAACGGTCGAGAAGTTTTTCAAACGGACGAGAAGTTTTTCAAACGGACGAAAAGTTTTTCAAACGGACGAAAAGTTTTTCAAACGGACGAAAAGTTTTTCAAACGGACGAAAAGTTTTTCAAACGGACGAAAAGTTTTTCAAACGGACGAAAAGTTTTTCAAACGGACGAAAAGTTTTTCAAACGGACGTAAAGTTTTTCAAAAGGACGTAAAGTTTTTCAAACGGACATAAAGTTTTTCAAACGGACGTAAAGTTTTTCAAACGGACGAAAAGTTTTTCTAACGGACGAAAAGTTTTTCAAACGGACGAGAAGTTTTTCAAACGGACGAGAAGTTTTTCAAACGGACGAGAAGTTTTTCAAACGGACGAGAAGTTTTTCAAACGGACGAGAAGTTTTTCAAACGGACGTGAAGTTTTTCAAACGGACGAGAAGTTTTTCAAACGGACGAGAAGTTTTTCAAACGGACGAGAAGTTTGATTAACGGACGAGAAGTTTGATTAACGTACGAGAAGTTTGATTAACGTACGAGAAGTTTGATTAACGTACGAGAAGTTTGATTAACGTACGAGAAGTTTGATTAACGGACGAGAAGTTTGATTAACGGACGAGAAAATTGATTAACGGAAGAGAAAATTGATTAACGGAAGAGAAAATTGATCAACGGAAGAGAAAATTGATCAACGGACGAGAAGTTTTTCAAACGGACGAGAAGTTTTTCAAACGGACGAGAAGTTTTTCAAACGGACGAAAAGTTTTTCAAACGGACGAAAAGTTTTTCAAACGGACGAAAAGTTTTTCAAACGGACGAAAAGTTTTTCAAACGGATGAAAAGTTTTTCAAACGGACGAAAAGTTTTTCAAACGGACGAAAAGTTTTTCAAACGGACGAAAAGTTTTTCAAACGGACGAAAAGTTTTTCAAACGGACGAAAAGTTTTTCAAACGGACGAAAAGTTTTTCAAACGGACGTAAAGTTTTTCAAACGGACGAAAAGTTTTTCAAACACACAAAAAGTTTTTCAAACGAACGAAAAGTATTTCAAAATGACGAAAAAGTTTTCGAACGGATGAAAAAGTTTTCGAACGGATGAAAAGTTATTCAAAATGACAAAAATTGTTTCAAACGGACGAAAATTTTTTCAAACGGACGAGAAGTTTTTCAAACGGACGAGAAGTTTTTCAAACGGACGAGAAGTTTTTTAAACTGACGAGAAGTTTTTTAAACTGACGAGAAGTTTTTTAAACTGACGAGAAGTTTTTTAAACTGACGAGAAGTTTTTTAAACTGACGAGAAGTTTTTTAAACTGACGAGAAGTTTTTTAAACTGACGAGAAGATTTTTAAACTGACGAAGTTTTTTAAACTGACGAGAAGTTTGATTAACGGACGAGAAGTTTGATTAACGGACGAGAACTTTGATTAACGGACGAAATGTTTGATTAACAGACGAGAAGTTTTTGATTAACGTACGAGAAGTTTTTGATTAACGTACGAGAAGTTTTTGATTAACGTACGAGAAGTTTTTGATTGATGGACGAGAAGTTTTTGATTGATGGACGAGAAGTTTTTGATTGATGGACGAGAAGTTTTGATTAACGGACGAGAAGTTTTGATTAACGGACGAAAAGTTTTGATTAACGGACGAGAAGTTTTGATTAACGGACGAGAAGTTTTGATTAACGGACGAGAAATTTTGATTGATGGACGAGAAGTTTTGATTGATGGACGAGAAGTTTTGATTAACGGACGAGAAGCTTAATTAACCGACGAGAAGTTTGATTAACGGACGAGAAGTTTTTGATTAACGGACGAGAAGTTTTTGATTAACGGACGAGAAGTTTTTGATTAACGGACGAGAAGTTTTTGATTAACGGACGAGAAGTTTTTAATTAACGGAAGCGAAGTTTTTGATTAACGGAAGCGAAGTTTTTGATTAACGGACGAGAAGTTTTTGATTAACGGACGAGAAGTTTTTGATTAACGGACGAGAAGTTTTTGATTAACGGACGAGAAGTTTTTGATTAACGGACGTGAAGTTTTTGATTAACGGACGAGAAGTTTTGATTAACGGACGAGAAGTTTTTGATTAACGGACGAGAAGTTTTTGATTAACGGACGAGAAGTTTTTGATTAACGGACGAGAAGTTTTTGATTAACGGACGAGAAGTTTTTGATTAACGGACGAGAAGTTTTTGATTAACGGACGAGAAGTTTTTGATTAACGGACGAGAAGTTTGATTAACGGACGAGAAGTTAAATTAACGGACGAGAACTGAGAAGTTTGATTAACGGACGAGTAGTTTGAGTAACGGACGAGTAGTTTGATTAACGGACGAGTAGTTTGATTAACGGACGAGTAGTTTGATTAACGGACGAGTAGTTTGATTAACGGACGAGTAGTTTGATTAACGGACGAGTAGTTTGATTAACGGACGAGTAGTTTGATTAACGGACGAGTAGTTTGATTAACGGACGAGTAGTTTGATTAACGGACGAGTAGTTTGATTAACGGACGATTAGTTAAATTAACGGACGAGTAGTTTGATTAACGAACGAGTAGTTTGATCAATGGACGAAAAGTTTGATCAATGGACGAGAAGTTTGATTAACGTACGAGAAGTTTTGATTGATGGACGAGAAGCTTGATTAACGGACGAGAAGTTTGATTAACGGACGAGAAGTTTGATTAACGGACGAGAAGTTTGATTAACGGACGAGAAGTTTGATTAACGGACGAGAAGTTTGATTAACGGACGAGAAGTTTGATTAACGGACGAGAAGTTTGATTAACGGACGAGAAGTTAAATTAACGGACGAGAACTGAGAAGTTTGATTAACGGACGAGTAGTTTGATTAACGGACGAGTAGTTTGATTAACGGACGAGTAGTTTGATTAACGGACTAGTAGTTTGATTAACGGACTAGTAGTTTGATTAACGGACGAGTAGTTTGATTAACGGTCGAGTAGTTTGATTAACGGATGAGTAGTTTGATTAACGGACGAGTAGTTTGATTAACGGACGAGTAGTTTGATTAACGGACGAGTAGTTTGATTAACGGACGAGTAGCTTGATTAACGGACGAGAAGTTTGATTAACGGACGAGAAGTTTGATTAACCGACGAAATGTATATTAAAGGACGAGATGTATATTAAAGGACGAGAAGTTTGATTAACGTTCGAGAAGTTTGATTAACGTTCGAGAAGTTTGATTAACGGACGAGAAGTTTGATTAACAGACGAGAAGTTTGATTAACGGACGAGAAGTTTGATTAACGGACGAGAAGTTTGATTAACGGACGAGAAGTTTGATCAACGGACGAGAAGTTTGATTTACGTCAAGAAGTTTGATTAACGTCGAGAAGTTTGATTAAGGCGAGAAGTTTATCTAACGGACGAGTAGTTTGATCAACGGACGAGTAGTTTGATTAACGGACGAGTAGTTTGATTAACGGACGAGTAGTTTGATTAACGGACGAGTAGTTTGATTAACGGACGAGTAGTTTGATTAACGGACGAGTAGTTTGATTAACGGACGAGTAGTTTGATTAACGGACGAGTAGTTTGATTAACGGGCGATTAGTTTGATTAACGGGCGATTAGTTTGATTAACGGGCGATTAGTTTAATTAACGTACGAGAAGTTTTTTAAACTGATGACAAGTTTTTCAAACGACTCTGTGGCTTTGTTTTCAAATTGAGACACATAAGTGCATCAATTAACCTTCATCAAAATGATGAGAATAATTTCCTCATCATTTTGATAGACCTTTCGCTGAGACACCGAAGTACATCGAACTGATACACTTTCAAGTTTTGACACACTTAAGTGTCTCGTTTTGGTCACCTGGGTGCATGAGTTGGAGTTGTTTATTTTCCTCAGTGTACCTATTAAATAGTGAACAAATGGAGAGTGCAGTTTTCAGCAGAACATTGCTGTAGTAATTACGATTGAATGAGGAGACTTAAAATAATTTAGTTAGTTAGTGCCCTGTTACCGTTTCTTAAAATTTAAAGTATACTACACAGAGAAAAAAGTTTACTCATATTTAATGGGTCAACAATTTATGCTTTAAATCATTTTATTACGTGAGTTAGTTGGACTACAATCATGTTTTCACGTGTGTCAAAACAACTATGGCGTGGTGTGTCACCAAACATAGTTAATTCAAATCATTTTATGGATTGAATCAACTTACTATGAGAGTTAGAGTTACATTTTAGGAGTTTGAACATATGTTAAAACAACTAGGACATGGTGTGTTGAAGTAACTCACAAAGTCTGTTAATTCAATGTATCTGGTGTATGAATTAACTTACCATGAGAGTTGACGATACTTTTTTTTGAAGTATAGGTGCGAGTTAAATCAACTATGACATAGTGTGTTATAGTAACCCACAAAGACTGTTAATCCAATGTATTCTGCGGTGTATGAATTAACTTACTGTGAGAGTTGGCGCTACTTAGGTGCGAGTTAAATTAAATGAGTATGTGGCAACTTATGCTTTCCTCAAAGCCAATTAATCGGTTGACACTTTACAGTTCAAATCTTGTTTCAAGTGTGTTACATGTCGAATGTGAACGCTCCTTAATACCATTTTAGTTCAAGTGCAAACAATAGCGTTATATGCACTAAATATCGCTGCCGATCGATTATTAATTATTAATTAATTCCATTAATAAATTGATAAATGTCTGCCTAAATATTCTAAAATTTTGGGGATTGATAGGCTGACGGCTAGGTAGTTATTTGAAGAGCTGATTATCAGTATATAAATTTTCATAATAATAAATTTTGATTACTGCCTTCCAGTTAGTAAACTGATATCCAAACTAATTTTCCTAGATTATTATATGTTAACTTATAAGCATCATACCTATCTAGCTGTTTTTTCAGTGCCAATACCTTCTACATAGGCTAGGCAGTTACTGCGCTGTCCTCAGATAGGGTAAGTTCCAAATAATCAGTCGATTTCACATTTTCGGTCACGTATGAAATATAACAAATAGCTACCTAATAGCTAATTAAAATAAAAGTTGATTAATTATTTTCAGGCAGCTAACATTTTGTTTATACGTGTCTGTAGTCCAGTCCACTGCTAATACATCCATATTCACGGACTCACAGTATATAGAATATAGTAGTGACAATCGAGACTGTTAGTGTACGTGACGTCATCACAGCAACACTCTAAATTAAATTTAAGGCATTCGAAGAGTGTTTTATTATTAAAAAATGTTTATTTATTGCCAATATAAGAAAAGAGTAATGGTGCATTCAGTTATTCAAACCACTTGACCCTAATTTTCGATTTTAGTCTGTTGTCTTAATGACGTCACGATAACAAGTCACTTTATTGTCACTACTACGTATATAGCAGTGGACCGAAAAACAGACATAATAATGTAGCTGAGAGACGTTGTTATAGTTCCAGTACTATATCTTCCTTGATTATTGTATATAGTTTTTCTTATGCGACCGAAAATGTGGAACCGTCCGATATTTCGAAACTTATCCTAGTATCTTAAGTAAAGTGGTCTGATAATTTATATTTTTTAAAACTAGTTAGTCTACCTATAAATAGGGTTACACAGGTAAATTCGGTTCTTTGATTTCTAATTGCAGCCCTATTAAGAGAGTCTCAAAATCCTTCTGAAATTAGTTTAGCTATATATTGAATTGCTGAATATCATAATTAGCTCAATTTATGATAGGTTCTATTCATTTCACGAGTACCTTGAAGCCATGATGGTTATTAATGTTTCTGAGATAAGAGACCGCAGTTAGTTGAAGAGCCCCAATTTACTTATACTTAACCCTATGACCGGGAGAACTCCATCCAGGGAGGTATTCGGAGGAGAACACCGTCCAATGATTTAGCATGGAGAACTCCAACCAGAGGTGAGCATTTTGATACATTATACTTTTTTTGGTATTTAATTAAAGTCTAAATTAAGAGTGTATAATATACAAAATTATGAGGATTAGCAAGGAAAATCCATTTAATTTATTAGAGCTAAATTTATACTGCATCTGAATATTTATAATTAGTTTAACATTTTATAGAAATACTTTACCTATATGAAACAATTCTCAGTTAATAATTCTCTTCATTTCTTTATTAATATGGTTTTCTATATTTTCTGAATCTACTTTCAGATCTTTTGAAGAATTGATGGAGTAGATCAACGTCATCGACCATCGGAGTCCTCTTCAATTCCTTTGAATGATTCAGGAACAATATTATTATGCTAAGGTCAAAGTAAGTACTTATAAACTTAAATGTTTATATTTCGTTTTCAATTTGGCCTTGGTAATTCAATTAGCATATTTCTATATCAATGCCTATAAGTAAGATGAATTGCACTATCAACTTTTGTAATCTAGCCTGGTTAATTAATTCATCTAGCCTACCTATTTATCACTAAGTAAAGTTATTTACGTCATCTAACTACTTATTTAAAACTGACTTGATGAAGTTACTCATTCAATCTAATCTATTAATTTACAAGTAATAGCCATATATCAATTCATCGGATCGAAAACATTTCAAAAAGCAAGGATAGGTCTAGGTGATCAATTAAAAAAGTCATGTAAAAAGTCTGGCTACTGCTAACCGGACCGATATTTTAACCTACACTAATAATAGATATACATTTACTTAGTTTACTAGTAGTTGATATGATCTAGACGAGATGTTGATATAACCTACACGAATAGTTGATATAACCAACACGAGTAGTTGATATAACCTACACGAATAGTTGATATAACCAACACGAGTAGTTGATATAACCTACACGAGTAGTTGATATAGCCTACATGAGTAGTTGATATAGCCTACACGAGTAGTTGATATAACCTACACGAGTAGTTGGTATAACCTACACGAGTAGTTGGTATAACCTACACGAGTAGTTGGTATAACCTACACGAGTAGTTGGTATAACCTACACGAGTAGTTGGTATAACCTACACGAGTAGTTGGTATAACCTACACGAGTAGTTGGTATAACCTACACGAGTAGTTGGTATAACCTACACGAGTAGTTGGTATAACCTACACGAGTAGTTGGTATAACCTACACGAGTAGTTGGTATAACCTACACGAGTAGTTGGTATAACCTACACGAGTAGTTGGTATAACCTACACGAGTAGTTGGTATAACCTACACGAGTAGTTGGTATAACCTACACGAGTAGTTGGTATAACCTACACGAGTAGTTGGTATAACCTTCACGAGTAGTTGGTATAACCTACACGAGTAGTTGGTATAACCTACACGAGTAGTTGGTATAACCTACACGAGTAGTTGGTATAACCTACACGAGTAGTTGGTATAACCTACACGAGTAGTTGGTATAACCTACACGAGTAGTTGGTATAACCTACACGAGTAGTTGGTATAACCTACACGAGTAGTTGGTATAACCTACACGAGTAGTTGGTATAACCTACACGAGTAGTTGGTATAACCTACACGAGTAGTTGGTATAACCTACACGAGTAGTTGGTATAACCTACACGAGTAGTTGGTATAACCTACACGAGTAGTTGGTATAACCTACACGAGTAGTTGATATAGCCTACATGAGTAGTTGATATAGCCTACACGAGTAGTTGGTATAACCTACACGAGTAGTTGGTATAACCTACACGAGTAGTTGGTATAACCTACACGAGTAGTTGGTATAACCTACACGAGTAGTTGGTATAACCTACACGAGTAGTTGGTATAACCTGCACGAGTAGTTGGTATAACCTGCACGAGTAGTTGGTATAACCTGCACGAGTAGTTGGTATAACCTGCACGAGTAGTTGGTATAACCTGC
>CANNZV010001840.1:60607-75676 GCA_947561585.1 Caprella mutica | reverse complement strand
GTACAACAATCTAGCGGATACAACAAACTACATTAGCAACTCTCAGTTATTTCTATCTAAGTAGTTCTTCATTTGTTTAACTAGGTAAATAAAGATTAAAAAAACATGGAGGGGGGCTCGTGACCGGGGGGGCTTATGACCTAGGGGGGCTCATGACCGGGGGGGCTCGTGACCGGGGGGGGCTCGTGACCGGGGGGGCTCATGACCGGGGGGGCTCTTGACCGGGGGGGCTCTTGACCGTACCCTGGTAGGCGCACAGATAAACCATAAAATTTAGTCAAAACAAATCAAATATGATTTGATTCAACTAACCCTTTCTCTGTGTGTAGGCATAAAATATTATGCAAATAAAAATTGATGTAAAGAATTATATATAAAAAAAATATGTACATATTTTTTTATATATTAGCTGTATTGTGATATCTTCAACTTTACTGGTCTGTGTTTGTGCTTATTCTTTGACTGCCGCAGTGAAACTTCCCGGTATACTTTTCAAAGCGTTGTTACCGCGGCGGTGATAATGCGTCCAGATATGGTATCTCCGCCTAGCGCTGTAGCAACGCCAGTATACTATGCAAATTTATTTTTCCATTCATTTAACCTTTATTAATTAAAGATGCGTAAACAGGGCAGTGACACCGCGGCGGTGAAACTGCTAGTATAGATAGTATGGGCTGTGATATAATATCTACAGGTATGCTTGCGCGCAGGTTCCTCAACCCACCCTATACACCCTTCAAAAAGTGTGACGTCACGTGGATCCTGAAATGTGTGTAATGCATTATTAAAATAGTACAAACAGTGTAATTATTTGAATTTAATATGTATATAGTTAAAAAATATTGTTAAATTATCAGCAGTATGTTGCGGAGTGTTTGCTAAAAGGGTACCTGAGAGACAAGTTACTCCACAGTGATTAGTTTTAGTTTATCTGCGGTGATGTTAGGTTGTGATCTATAGCTGCTCCGTGAAGCAGTTAGCGGTATGGTTTTATAACTTGTAAATTCAATGGATAATGTCGTGAAATAAAGTGCTCGTAGTGTTGTAACAGAGAATTATGTTACTGAGTTTGTGTAATTGAAGAAATCTTTATTTAACATAGGCTAAACAACTTCACTTCTAGGTAGTAGCTATAGGGTTAAGCGAGTGTATTGCGAACAGGTATAGCTAATCTTGTACTTCAATTTGAAACTATTTAGCTATAATGTTTGGTTAGTAATTTCAAGTTTTAATTCTGTTGCCGTTTATTGTTAGATTAATACCTTCATATTCGCTTTGATTTGATGATTTTTCGGTTCAGGGTATTTTCTAATAAAGTAAAGTAAAGTAACGTAATGGAGGCACCTGATTGGAAGATTCGTCTTTTTAATAAAAGCAGGTTAACAAGGTTTCGACTTTTGTTATCAGCCATAATAATAAATAATGAACGTATGGAGGCACCTGATTCAGGCGGCTAACATTTTGTTTTAATGTGTCTGTAGTCCAGTCCACTGCTAATACATGCATATTCACGGACTACCAGTATATAGAATGTAGTAGTGACAATTGAGACTGTTAGTATACGTGACGTCATCACAGCAACACTTTAGAATTAAATTTAAGGCATTCGAAGAGTGTTTTATTATAAAAAAATGTTTATTTATTGCCAATATTAGAAAAGAGTAATGGTGCATTCAGTTATTCAAACCACTTGACCCTAATTTTCGATAAATTCTGTTGCCTTAATGACATATCGATAACAAGTAATTCTGTTGTCACTACTACGTAGGGTGTTTGTGCCAGTAATCGGTCACTTAAGGATAAATTACAAACAAATACCAAAAATAAGTCACTTATAAACGCTACCGACGCGTTGCAACTATCATTAGAAAGCTGGAATTTTTATCTTTCCAATCGCTTTACACATAAACACATTTATGTTATTACTTATGCAATTAGAAGTAAAAATGTCCCATTAGTCTAAAATGCTAGTAATCGTCATAGCAATATCTATGTTCGGTCACTTCCAATTCTATTATCATCAGGTGGCCAATCAAAATCATACGGAACTAATGTTCGTCATACTTGTTGATTAGTGACTGATTAATATAATAGTATATAGTATAATTCGTCTCCCGCTTCTAATTACTAGTAATAGATTTATTCATACCTAATATCTAAACAATCATCATGTATTTTTTCTATTACCGTAATTCCTACTGTACTAAGTAATAGTAAGTATTATGTTTATATTATTATAACCTACCCATACAATGATATACACAATCAAACACTTTGTCAATGGTTAAAAATACGTTATATTTTAGTGTTAACATTTCATTCGAATGTTTGAACATGTTATACATTGTTGTTTGCCATACACCAGAATTGAAAACTAAGTTATTTTATATAAATGTGATTATTTATTTACAAAAGCTGAAGCTCCTACAACTGCTACCTTCTACATGCAAGAGGAAATAATTACCCGCTTTAAGAATCAACGGCTACTTCAAATTATAAGGTTTATCATATATTTGATTCGTCTGATTATATTCAGATGTTTTAAAATTGACAATCAATGCTTAATTTATTCATTTCTCAGAAGACTCAGATTGGTATTCAGTAATATCAATTAATTTAGTTTTAGCCTCTATACGTTTTCTTTGATTAGTATAGTTCTGAAAAAGGGGTAACTATTATAAATAAAAGAAAGCCATAATTGTCATGCGCATTTAATGTCTATTTAGTTGCAGATATCTTAGCCTTATCATAATGCTAACTATAAGTCTATAACATATTTTATTTACTGATAACAATTATTTTGAAATTGCTTTACCTCAATTAGATTTTCATTGAAATAGTTCCAAAGCTAGGTTCCTAAGTAATTTTCGGCCCCTAATTAACTGTTGCTTTGTTTAAGTTTAAACGGGACATAATTCGAATGTCCCTTTAAAAAATAAATGCCGTTATATATGCCGTCTACATTCCCTCTGGTTTGCCCTCTTCAACTATTGTGATGTAGATTCAACCATTCTTTGTCGCTATCAATGACGTCACAACCTGGAGTGGAAGTCCTGTTTTCTGTTGACTCTAAATCTTTCTGATTGAATTTTACGTATTTTGGTTATTGACAAACGCCATATATAATTCACACGTGACACTATATAAGTGGGTATTATTAAAGTAATCATATGTAATAACGTATTTTATTCGGAGAATATACAAGCTCAAAATCTCAAAATTTATTCATTAATGTTATCGGTCAATGTAACGATCTAAATTAATGAGTTAAAAATAGCAGTTTGTTATCGGACGCATGACGGGAAGTTTTTCCAGTAATCGTCAGGATGGACGGATGGATTCTTTGTTTAATCGGCCAGTCTGTCCGAACATTAAAATTAGATGTTCTGATAATTTAGTGATCGGACTACCATTTTAAATAGAAAGTAAGTATTTGTTTGCTTAGATTTTAAAATGCACTGATAGATCGTAAATTGTACATCTAGAAAAACATACACCTGGTACATAAAAGCTACTGAAACACATTCAGGAGTTTCAAAGAGGAACCGTTCTCTTACGAAAAATACAACGAACTGACCGATAACTAGACTTTCCGACAATGATTGGAAGCTACCTGTTAATTTGTGTGGTTAAAAGATTAGAAAGAATTATTAATCAATTATAGTGGTTGATTCTTTAATAATTTAGTACGTATGCCTCTATTTCTTAATATATTATGTAGAAAATTATACTTAATGTGTCTGCTATTCCGATTACTAGAGGTATGCCGATTACTGGCACAAACACCCTATATAGCAGTGGACAGAAAAACAGACCTAATAATGTAACTGAGAGACGTTGTTATAGTTCCAGTACTATAACTTCCTTGACCTGATTGGAAGATTCGTCTTTTCAATAAAAGCAGGTTAACAAGGTTTCGACTTTTGTTATCAGCCATAATAACTTAACGCAATTCAGACAGCTTGACATTGAAAATAATTTTTTCAGTAAATTTACTTACTTGAATTAGAGAGTTCTAAGTTTTAATTATTTTGAAACTAGATTCGGAAAATCATCAAATCTATAATTTAGTCTTGCTAATTATATTGTACTTCATAATGGTTTCATTTAACATTTTTAAATATAGTTATCGGTTTGCAGAAATTATCATGGATACCAATGATTTATTGAAAGATGTGCTTGAAAAGCCTTCTGTTAAAAAACCTGATGGTATGTAGACAACGGGGAAGAAAATAGATGAACCTGGTCAAGATAAATTTTCCAAACCCAGTACTGATACCGTCAAGGATAAGAATTCCAAAAATGGTGGCTCGTTTAAGAATTCCGAAAAAGGGAAAAAGAATGAAGGACAGGAGAATGGTTCGGATATTGGTGCTATTTTGCTGGACGGATTCAAAACCTTGAAGGACTCTATGGAATCCATGGGCGTCAACATCGTGCAACAAGTTAGCGAGGAAATTTGCAACACTCTTGAATATGGTTTTGTTGAAGAGGATGAGTGATGTGAGGATGACATGCCTGTTGAGAACGAGCCTCAGGTACCAGGAAATGTGTTAGAAGATATCGCAAAGGATTTTCAAGTGGAAGAAACGAAAGGTCCGGAGGTTCCTGCTGTTCTTGCAAAACTAGTTAATTCCCTCCTTGGAACTAAAACTAACGAGAGTTCGATTTCTTCCAGAGAAAAGAAGAACTTGTACCCTAGCAATGTTCCTTTCGTTGAAGCACCGAAAGTCAACAAGATTGTCTGGGATGCAATGCCTGGTCCAAGCCGCAGCAGAGATGTGTTAACCCAAGGAATTCAGAAGGATTTCTTGATGAGTGCTATTCCGACTGTAAAAGTAATTGAGAAGCTTTTTGAAGCGAGGGATTCGCCCCAAGACTTGGATATAAACCAGTTAATTACTACTCTTTCAGATTCCTTGGCTTTTTTAGGTACAGCTAATATCAAGACGATTACGAATCGTAGAGAGAGTATCAGAAGAGATATTCCTGATAAGTTAAAAGGATTGTGCAACCCTGATACCGAGTTTACTGGCTCTTTACTGTTTGGAGAAAATCTTCTGAGTAAGATTAAGGAAGTAACTGAAGCCAGCAAGGTTGCCAGTGAACTGAGGAAACCTGAGTCTGTGGGATATGCCCAAAGAGGTAGAGCTCGAGGAAGGTTCAGATCTGGTAGATTTCTTGGTAGAGGACGAGTTATAAGAGGGAACATTTCAAGAATGGAAAATAGTACCAGAGAAAACCGATTCAACCCTTACAACAGGCGTTTAAACTGTCGACGCCCCTGGACAAAGCGGTCTTAGAGGGGCAAAAAGATTCTGAAGGTACCAAGGTGAACGAAGAAGAAAGGAAATTTGTAAGTGAATTTGTGGGAGGAAATACAAGATTTTTTAGAGATTCATGGAAATTATATACTAATGATTTAAATGTGTTAGATATTTTTTCGGGTGTGAAAATTAACTTCATTGAACTACCTCAACAAGTTTTTGTACCGAAAGAAATTTCTTGTTCTGTTGAGGAGGGTGAAAGTATTGATGCAGAAATTGATATATTCGTGAAGAAAGGAATTATTGAGAAAGTAGTGCATTGCAATGGAGAGTACATTTCTCATATTTTCACCAGACCAAAATCAAATGGGAAATTGAGAATCATTCTGAATTTAAGTAAATTAAATGAAAACGTTGTTTATTAGCATTTTAAGATGGAAGTTTTTTCAACGGCATTATCTTTAATCGAACAAAATTGTTTCATGGGTTCTATTGATCTTGAAGACGCTTATTATTCTGTTAGTGTTGCTAAGGAATATAGAAAATATTTGAGGTTTATTTCGAGATCAGTTCTTTATGAATTTACTTGTTTGCCTATGGGACTTGCTTGTTCTCGCATATTTACTAAATTACTTAAACCCATTTTCTGTTATCTTCGTAGTATTGGTTTAATGTCTGTTTATTACTTAGATAATTCTTTGTTATTCGGAGATTCATTACTTAGTTGTGCTGAAAATTTAAAGAAAACCTCCAGTACTTTGGAAAATCTTGGTTTCTACAATTAATCAAGAAAAATCTATGTTCAAGCCATCAAGAGTTGTAAAGTTTCTCGGATTTATAATTGATTCAGAAAAGATGATAGTCACTCTACCTGCTGAGAAACGAGAGAAAATAATAAAGCTAGGAACTGAACTGTTAGCTTGCGAACAAGTTCTCATTTTGTCATTAGCTTCATTCATTGGCACTCTTGTTTCTTGTTCTGAGGCAGTTCAAATGGGTCCTCTTTATTATAGGTACCTAGAAATTAACAAAACACTTGCTTTGAGGAAATGTAAAGGAGACTATAATGCGTTCACGACTTTAAGTTCTGATTCTAAGAATGAAATAAATTGGTGGATAGAGAATGTTAATATGTTTTCCATGGCTATTATAACCCCTGAAGTCGATTTTATATTTAATTCAGATGCTTCAAATTCAGGATGGGGAGCTGTTTGGAATGAAATTAGTAGTGGCGGAAGATGGAAAGATACTGAGTCAGTCTTGCACATTAATGTCTTGTAGCTTAAAGCTATGTTGCTTGGTCTTAACTCTTTTTTCCGATCCCAGACTGGGAAACGTATTCGGATCAGAACTGATAGTATGACTGCGTTGTCCTAAGTGAACAATTTAGGTGGAACTAGATCAGTTAATTGTCATAGAGTTGCGAAAGAAATTTGGGAATGGGCAATGCAAAGATCTGTATGGTTATCCGTAGATTTTTTGCCTGGTGTGTACAATACAGCAGCTGATGCTGCTAGTAGACAATTCATTGATGACACTGAATGGGCTGAAATACTCCACAAGAGTATTTCAGTAGAATTTGCGAAATTTTCGGGCCTGCAGAAATAGATTTATTTGCTAGTAGACTAAATTTTAAAATTCCTGTTTCTGTGTCATGGAAACCTGATCCGACTGCTTCATTTATTGATGCTTTTAGTAGGAATTGTCAGGATTTGAAATTCTATGCTTTCCCCCCCTTTCAGTATTGTGGACGAATGTCTTAAGAAAATTGCACTTGATAAAGCGAGTGGAATTATATTAGCCCCGCTCTGGCCAACCCAGCATTGGTTTCTAAAACTGATAAATATGTTTATTTCTGAGCCAGTTATTTTGCCTTTGAACATTCTCTACTTACCTCTCAGGGAAGTGGTTCATCACTTGAACAAAAACTTAAGAATGATGGCGTGCCATGTATCAGGCAATTCTATGCTGATAAAGGATTTTCGGAAGAAGTTGTCAAAATCCTTGCCTCATCATGGAGAGTTAATTCGACGAAACAATACCAAGTCTATATTAAGAAATGGTGTAATTTCTGTCGTGAACGAAAAATTAATCACTTGTCGTCTGATGAAAAACTTTTTTTAGATTTCCTGACTGAATTGTTCAACAAAGAGAAGGCTAGTTATAGTACTGTGAACACAGCTAGATCAGCCCTATCGACTTTCCTTTGGAATGACAATGGATTGACTATTGGGAGATTTACCTCGGTCAGACGTTTCATGAAAGGTATTTATGAATTGAGACCACCAATTCCTAGATATGAATTTGTGTGGGATGTAAATATTGTGTTAGAGTTTTTGAAAAAATTTCACCCTGTTGATGAATTACCATTGTGTCAATTAACTTTTAAATTAGTAATGCTACTTGCATTAGTGTCCGCTCAAAGAGCACAATCGTTGCATTTGTTGGATTTAGAAAATTTAATCATAAAGGAAGATGTTGTATATTGTTTTATACAAGGGTTAATTAAACAAAGCGCACCAAGACGTAAAAACCAATTGATCACTCTAAAACCACATTTGTCGATCAGCCGGCACTATGCGTGGTAAATACCTTGAAAGAATATACAGGGTGTCCCAAAAAAACAGATACCCAAATTTCAATGACTGTAATTCAAAAACTATTAATCTTAAATAAAATTGAAAATCACATTTTGCTTATCAACATTTTTTCCATATATGTACAAAATTTTAGATGAATATATCAAACCGTTTTCTTTACACAGTATTTTTAGTGACCGATACCAAAAACTTGTTTGCGCACTTTTGGTTTAACTTCGAATTTTAGTATATTAAAACCAATTTTTCAATAACTTTCAACAATTTATTGAAAATTGTTTATTAAAAATCCGTTATCATAACAATAAAAAGCGTTTATTAATATGCAAACGAATAAAAAACAATCAAACTGTTCCTCCTATTAATCGTTTCAGGCGATCTGGTGGGCCATTCGATACAATAATTCAGGGCGCTAATGCGTATTGCCGAATAGCTCATTTAGTTTTTCCTTACATCAACAGTTTTGAACTCGTCCTGAACCAACCAGGTTCGATTGATTCTGTTTCCATGTATTTCTCGAAGTCTTGTAAGGATTCTATCGTTTATTAGATCAAGGTATTTATCTCCATTTAAATTATTTTTGTAAAAATAAAGACAGACGATACGGCCAAGTCGGCCATTGGCACCTAGTCCAATTCATAAACAAACATTCTACCACGAAAGTAGAAGGTTGGTTCTTCGGTTAATGTGTATGAACGTTTTGATAATTTATTTTACCGTTCAAATGAAAAGTGGTCTCATCACTAGGGTTGTGACAT
Organism: Caprella mutica; assembly: GCA_947561585.1. Classification (NCBI taxonomy): domain Eukaryota; kingdom Metazoa; phylum Arthropoda; class Malacostraca; order Amphipoda; family Caprellidae; genus Caprella; species Caprella mutica. The sequence goes on along the minus strand of CANNZV010001840.1, from coordinate 67,054 downwards.
TGCATATTTTGCATATGCTTTTCTAAATCGCATATGCTTATTAGATTCGCATATGCATTTATCCACATGCATATGCAATTATAAATATGCATATGCATTTAACAATATGCATATGCATTTAATAATTTGCATATGTGCATTTAGCAATATGCATATGCATTTACCAATATTCATATGCATTTACCAATATGCATATGCATTTACCAATATGCATATGCATTTACCAATATGCATATGCATTTACCAATATGCAAATGCATTTACCTATATGCATATGCATTTATAAGCATGCATATACTTTTATAAATATGCCTATCCTGAAGCTGTCTGTGGTGAATGGAAGAGAAGTGGGTGGTGTACATTGGGCCCCGAACTGTTGTAATTTGGAGTATGGATTGTTTTTTTTTCATTTTATTATATTTATCATTTTTTAACGCTACTTGCAGTTTTAGAGGATGGTTATGCTCTTCAACTACGAGGTCTTTGATTTATGTGTTTGGTAGGCTCGTAGGGTTCATTTTCTATCCCCTTTTCATTTTCCTCTTCCATCCGTAAGTGCAGCCACCGTTGTTTTGTGTCCCTTTTCATCACTGCATTCACTGAGTAGCTTTTCTGTATCCATGAGCATTGTCACCGACAGTAGTAAGTGACTTTGTTCCATATAGAACCACTTTCCTTTCTGACTGCTTCTTCTAGTCCCTTGTATTTAATTTCCTTTTGATGTCAGCGATATGGCCTTTGGTTCAGAAGCAGACGTTAAACCCCTACTAAATTAATTATCAATATGAATTTGCATATATTATGAATTATTATGCATTTAATAGTAATATTCCAAATTTAAATTGTCAAGTATTTCAAAACACTTAAGTGTTTCAGAGAACGACACATTATATTGTTGCACTGTAGGATACTATATTAGTGAAGTGAATTTTCATGGCTACCAGTCATTTAAGAGCAGAAACTAAGAATCACGGGAAACGGACTATTCCAAGCCGGACTATTACTCGCCCCGCGGACTTTTTATTAAAATTAGACTCTGGAAGAGAATTTAATGTTGCGATTCTATATTTAATTTTCGAAAATAGATAGTTTTGACAAATAAATCCGTTGCCACGAAATTATATACCGAAGTCTGCCGTCTCAAATAACAGACCTTTTTTTATTTTTTTTCTCTTCTTTAATATTATTGTCACATGGGAATAGGTTCCTAGTTGACTGAAAATGGGTCACCACCAACTTTTTGAACCGAACCAGTTTTGAATTTGTTACTCCTCGATTATTAGTTTTCGTTGGAGAATTTTAGGGAACATGTACGACAATACATATAAATCATTCTGAAACCTGACTACGCAAAAAGTCTTGATTTTTGGATTTCTGCACTCTAACTTACTTAGGTATTTTCATAATAATGGCTAAACCATTGTAAGATTTTTAAGGTACAAATATTAAATATACATGTAGATAAATATTAAATATACTTATTAGATAAAGGATACTAAAAAATAGGTCAATATTTAGTGTAATAAAAATCTATAGTAGGTTTATTAATTATAAGGTTAATAAATTAATTTAAAAAAATAATAAAAAAGTTTATTAATGATCTGGAAAAGCATAAATTTGAACGAGTAGTTAATAGATCGCCATTTTATGTATAGCTGAAAAATAAAATAATAAATTCACGATATAGAAAACTACAGAGTTTAAATAACTAAACAAATCGAAGCTGCTTAGAGTACCTTGCGACACTTGGTAACCCTTAGTATTGCAATAATGTTCGTACTTTGTTGCATCTCCTAATTATATACGAAAATACGAAGGCACAGTCTTAAAATCGAACGAACATTATGGACACATAATTACGAGAATCAAATTCTGTTAATAAAGTGTGTTTTCTATTGATAAATAAATAAATTAATTTTGTGTTTTATCAAAATCATACTTTAATAACCTAAATTACTGATATTTTATTCGGCGGGGAAAGGTCCTGACGGGGAATAGTCCGGCGGGGGAAATTCCTACTGCCATACTGACCATCTGTGTCTATAATTTGTAACTATTATTATCCTATTCTTTATTTACATTACTGTGAGTGTTACTTTTAGCTTGATGGCGCCATATATTTAACAATATTCTTTAATTTTCGAACAAAAATTCAAAATCATATTCATTAGGTAAAATGATAGAACACCTAAAGGTATACTGTATGTATAACAAATAAATTAGGGTGTTTGTTCAACCTCCCACCAGATATGAACATGTTGGAAGTGCATATATTGCCTTCCTTTCAGTTTCAAATGCATAGGCCTTTTTTTATATGCATTATCTTTAAGTGCATATGTTTTATCTGCAAAACATATGCGTTTCCTAAAATGCATATGCGTTTTCTCAAATGCATATGCGTTTTCTCAAATGCATATGCGTTTTCTCAAATGCATATGCGTTTTCTCAAAAAGCATAAAACCTGTTGCATATGCAGTATATTTCCCAGTGCATATACTACATATATGCAAATGCATAATGTCACAACCCTACTCATCACCAACCACATTATCGTCCACAAACTGGACATTTCTTTGCTAAAACCAAAGAGCAAAATTCAGCCGCCGAGGAAGATCTGTATTTAGGTGTTTGTTTCGCTCGTACATCTTGTAAGGATGTCACTTCAAATCTAAGGTTACAAATATGTTGAAAGTATATTTAGTAAGATCTAATCTACTTTTTATTGCAATGATTCGCAAATTTTCTGTAAGTGCTTCCAGAACAATCCGAACTGTGAAATAAGTGTTTTACTAAAAGTGCGCAAGCAGGTTTTTGGTATCGGTCACTAGAAGTACAGCTAAAAGAAAACCGTTACTTCGATTCATCTAATATTTTGTAAATAGATAGAATAAATGTTGAGAAACAAAATATGATTTTCCAATTTTTTGTAAGTTTAATAGTTTTTTAATTACAGCCTTTGAAATTTGGGTATCGGTTTTTTTGGGACACCCTGTATATGTGTATAAGAACTAAACCGCTCAGGAAACATGTTACCAAATTATTTATAAGTTTCAAAAACCGTATGCTGCTGTCTCCAAAGAAACTATCAGCAGATGGCTGAAGATGGTACTCCGAGAGGCTGGAGTTGATTTAGAGATTTTCTCGTCTCATAGCACTCGTGCCGCTGCTGTTTCAGCTGCTAAACGTAATGGAGTCGCAGTCGAGGAAATTTTGCGTACTGCTGGATGGGCAAATAGCACTTCGTTTGCCATTTTCTATGACAAACCAATCCAAGGAGACGGGATTGGAAACCAAATTATGTCAAATAGATCGTTGGACACTGTCCCTCTAAAGTCTCAGGTACCCTTAGCAAACACTCCGCAACATACTGCTGATAATTAGAAGATTAAACGAGACTTACCTGGAAGTTGAAGTTTGATCCTAATTATCAGTAGGTTGCGTGTTTGCAAGGGTATCTGCCCGCAACTATTTCGGAATATTGCCCACCCTGCAATAAATTGGTTATTGGAACTGACAGTGCCAGCGATCGTCTTTCAAACCTGATCACTGTGGAGTAACTTGTCTCTCAGATACCCTTGCAAACACGCAACCTACTGATAATTAGGATCAAACTTCAACTTCCAGGTAAGTCTCGTTTAATCTTCCAATTCTTCGATAATAGAACGAAGAAACAATATTTTATTCGATAACATTAAAATAATATAAAACTATAATACCTTTGTGTCATAAATAGACTTTTAATCCTTTAATTAATACTTCAGTCCATTTATACGCACTAAACAATAGCGTACTAGTCACTTAGGTACCTAGTGAGAGTTGTCTTTTATGGAAAGTGTATAAGATAGTGTAAATTAGTTATCTATAAGATTTTGTAAACAGGTATCTAATACAGAATTTTATCTTTGCCATGGATAAAATGGCTTCTATTCTTACCTATAAGTAGATAATGGAAATTTGAAATCCTATATTCATGGATGAATATGCTATGCAAAAAAGGCCTTGTAAGTAGGTACATCATTACTATAATGCTATGCGAAATTAAAGTACAGTTTGACAGCTGAAATTATTCTGATGGTGCAACGAATAATTATGAAATCATTTCATACTTAATAAAAAGATGTACGACTATTTTCTCCTCTGGTAAAGCATTATTCGTGAATCCATGAACAGTACCTATAATATATATTAAGTCTGATACCTAAGACAAGCTTCTCTTTAAAATAGAGATATTATTTAATTACTGTTTGTCTTAAAGACATGGAATTTACAGTTTTGAAAATGCATTTAAAAAAATGTTTATTTTTTCAGAAAGATATAAAAGAATACCAAAATACAAAGGTTATTTCTATTTATCATATACAGTTACAAGTATATTAGTTTACAAATACATATATGGTACTTTATTGTCAAAATTATATTAAATATACTTATTGAAGATTACATCACATTTGAAACTTATCACTGAGATTGAAATATATATAAGATATGTATACAATAATATAAGACTTATTTAAATCACATTTAAACTAATCACTTAGGTTGAAAGATATGAAGGATTTATATAGAAATAAGACTATTATTTATTCATTATATTTTAGTAGGGGTTTAACGTCTGCTTCGGAACCAAAGGCCATATCGGTGACGTTAAAAGAAAATTAAGTACAAGGGACTGGAAGAAGCAGTCAGAAAGGAAAGTGGCTCCATGAACAAAGTCACTTAGCACCGTCGGTGACAATGCTCATGGATGCTGTAAAGCTACTCTGTGAATGCTGTCACTTACCAAGGAATGTGACGAAACGGGACACAAACACCGGTGGCTGCACTCACCGATGGAAGAGGAAAATGAAGAAGTGATAGTAAATGAAGCCTAAGAGCCTACCTAACACAAAATCTAAGACCTCGTAGTAGTTGAAGAGCATAACCCTAGCGCTATCCTCTAAAACTGCAAGTAGCGTTAAATAAATGATAAACATTGTAAAAATGAAAAAAGACAATACATAATCAAATTACAACAGTTCGGGGCCGAATGGACGTATCTATGTTCCCAAACACTATATCTATGTTCCCAAACTACATCTATGTTCCCATCTATGTCCCCAAACTACATCTATGTTCCCATCTATATCCCCAAACTACATCTATGTTCCCAAACTACATCTATGTTCCCATCTATGTCTCCAAACTACATCTATGTTCCCAAACTACATCTATGTTCCCAAACTACATCTATGTTCCCATCTATGTCCCCAAACTACATCTATGTTCCCAAACTACATCTATGTTCCCATCTATGTCCCCAAACTACATCTATGTCCCCAAACTACATCTATGTTCCCAAACTAGATCTATGTCCCCAAACTACATCTATGTCCCCAAACTACATCTATGTCCCCAAACTACATCTATGTCCCCAAACTACATCTATGTCCCCAAACTACATCTATTTTCCCAAACTACATCTATGTTCCCAAACTACATCTATGTTCCCAAACACTTCTCAAATTTGAATCTTTAGGAAATCCATGTAATTTAATAGCATTATGAACAACAACTTCAGAACTCCCAAACACTGCACAAACTAACGACATTATTAAGTAATTAATTAAATAAATTTGTGTAAGGTCACTGAAGTGGCTCTTTGTCAGGCAGGTACGAAAAGACTACTTAATAGTAGTTCGCTAAAAAATAATCAAACTCTGATGGATCCACGTGACGTCACAACCACGATGCGCAGAACAGGTCTCATTTTGGTTTTCTAGCGAGCATACCTGTAGTTATTATATCATGGTATGGGCTTTAGAAGAGGAAGATTTGCTTAGAAATATATCACCAACAAAAAGACAAGCAAAAACCCTGGAGTAGAAGGGAGACAAGCAGGTGGCTAAGGAAACATAGTTTCTAAATGCTAGCTTGGTGATCACAGAAAAAAAAGTTAAATAAAAACGCCACTCAATGTGACAGCAAAAAGGGAGGTAAATCTAACAAATGAGGTACCATTCAAATACAGGATGAAAGCTTCCTTAACTATTCACCATTATAAATAAGTAATTAGGTTAGAAAAACAATAATTGTTCCTTATAAATATACCACGTAATTTTTAGTGCACTTTGAATGAGAGAAAGTAACTGAACGGCAAACTTGTATAGTAGAGAATCATTAAATGATTTACCTTTTTAAAGGGGACAATTGAAACCTAAAACTAAGATTAATGGCGTATCAGCACATTCCCACTGCACTGACAAAGAATCCATTTACATAGATCTTTTCATCTAGTCAAAATGCGATAAACTCATCTTAATTAGCAATGCTTATATATTACATTCTGCTAAATATTAATTTCAGGATAATTTCTGTTATTCTAGAATAAAAATTATTCAGTGGCTATTCTCAGAGTGGCAATCTTCCCACAGTGGCTGTTTTCCCAGTGGCAATTTTACCAGTGTCAAT